>PVJL010003528.1:0-155137 GCA_004026885.1 Lyroderma lyra
ACCTTGTGTTACAAAGTAAACTTTTGTTTTTGCCTTCACAGGATATATCTCACAGAGTTGTGTAAAGTGTTAAATGATACACTGGATTAAGCCATGTTTCATCTATCAACCTTTTAGTGATGAGTCAATAAATTCCCTCTTCCAAGCCATATGGCATCACATGTCCTGTTATTTGTGCCTAAACAAGTCCTAACGATTCATATTTTTTAAGGAAAATGAAAGTTTCCAACTATATGATGTCATTGAAAGCACCAATACATGCATGCATATACATTATATATAATGGGTAAAGTCTATAGTTACCATTATTCATTGAATGTAGCAGTGATATTTGGACAGTAGGATTGAATCATTTTAAAAAATTTTGTATTTCTAATGTTTCCTTCAACAAATATGTTCTCATTGTGTAATAAAGGAAATATAAATACTAATTTTTGAAACAAGAATAAGATGATTACCCTTAGATATCACTTCTCTCAAACAAATTTCTTATGCTCTTTGTAGATCAGCCAATTTGAGGATTTTTTCTTTGATGAAAGTACCAATATTTACTGAATGAATGCATGTGAGCATTTATGAATAAATAAACGAGACTCTGAAGATATCTGGGTGGATAGTCATCCACCTCCTCACAGAGATGCAGATAAAGAGAACCTGAAGGTAAGATTAGGTTTTTTCTTGAGGTACAAGTCCTGCCAATTTCAGCATATGAATGAATGATAATTTCTCTAAATTCTATTGCATAGAAGGCCACAGATTATTTTATTAAGAAAAGTTATGTAAACCAGTCATTACCAATCATACTGCCTTAGGAAAAATGTACTGATGCTTCTAGTTAATGTCTACTAGATAGGCCAACATGGTCATCTGGTCAAATATACTCATAAGAAAAAAATAGTATTTATTGACTTTTATTATTAAACATATTTATTAAGATTTTATTTTTCACGATACTTTTCAATATAATACAAATCAAATACATTAAAAATAGCAATCAATGAACGGTGTGCAAGTTTTTTACATACATTATTTTAACCCTTTAAGTTAGATTTTTAGATGGGGAAACTGAGGCTCAAAAAATGGAAATATCTTGTGTAGAGTTACATGGCTCTTACGTTGTGAACTTGGTATTTGAACTTGGTATTTCAAGATGGCACTTTCCTGCCTTCTTCTTAGGCCATGGGAGGTTATGCTCTGCATTTAAGAAAAACTGGTATGCACAATCATGAGAGAATAAGTAATGATTGAAGCTATGGAACAATCTTTGCATTGTTTTCCTTTAAACCAGGTAGATTTCAAATTTCCTTTCCATCATCAGGGATCATGGCAGAACTGTAGCTCAAGGGTTCTCAGCTTGGCTGAGGCAGCTGTCTGCAATTCTGGGACTGAGATCAGGTCACTTTCCTTCAAGTTTCACTTAGTCCTCTCCAAGTGACTGCCAAAAATCAGAAGAACCTAATAGACAGAACTATGCTAAAGTTGCAGAAATACAGTACAAGCAACTGGCATTCTCAAGCAAATGGCTAAAATGTTTTGCCGGTAGCTTGAGATTTTTGTGAGTTGCTTGAGAGTGCTGGTTGTTTGAGTTTCAGTTAACAGGGAGTCTACTTACATTTATCCGACATCTATCAATCCCCATGGGTGCTGGTTAACTGAGAGTCTCCTGTCGTAATAATTGTTCTATAGAAGGTAAAATGAAAGAGTGCTGATTTATAATTAGGTCTCATATTTCCTATTACCTGATTAAAAAAATAGGACATTCTCCCTCTCATGTCAAGGTAATCTTATTTTCTTTCATCCTAAATTATCTTTAAACACCTCAAATCTTTATTCAAATTTACCTTAATTTTCTATAATTGTAGATTGCCTCTAGTATATACCAAATAAATGCTAAAATCTTCAAGGAAACCAAAAAATGTCATGCACATTACACTCAAAATCGAGGCCCAGTTGTTATCATAGAGTAATGAGAGAGGCATGGTCATTGACTTTTTTCATTTCTAAAAGGTGGATCGAGAAGAGATATATCAGATCAGCCCTTCTCAACTGTGTGATTTTAGAACGATGCCATAATTAAAGTTAGAACAGAGAACCTGAAATCTGAAGTAATTGCCTATTAAAACAAACAAAAATCTCCAAACAGTAAGGCTACACCAGAGGCTAAAGGGTTAAGTAATATCATTGTTTAAAAAAAAAAGTGCTTCCTTTCCCGGTGAAGGAAGAGTTTAGTTCAGATGCGAGGCTGAGAGTTTTCCTTTTCTGAGGAGTCAAGTTTCTCTTTCCAGATGGTTTTTCTTCCCTTAAAAACAAAAACAAAAACAATTTTGCTTTTATGGCTATTGATTTTGATTAATGGATTGTGTGGTGAGAAAGAATACAGACCATGTGATAAGGAGAAAGTTTAGGTTTAAAACCTTCATGTATCATTACCCAATTGGCTTGAGGAGAACTAGGCCTAGGAGTTCTTTTCATGGTTTGAGAGATCCAGTCTCACAGTAGGATTTCATTTTTTTTTAATCTTTTCCTTTCCTTTCCATTATGTGGCTAGAATACAGCAGCTGATGAAGGAACAGCTCATGACTTGCGGTCTAATTTTGAGTCAGAAATATCCTTGATGTTCCTGGGGTCAAGCTCTGTCCTGATACTCACCCATGGTTTCCAATGGCTGAGTAGAGGGAATTACGCAGGGCTTCCCTGCTTACCCCTCCCTGGCTTGGCTAACCCCCCCCCCCCCCCCAGAAGCCCCAAGCTCTGCTGGGATCTGCTATCAAGCAGAGCCAGAAGAAACTGATGGAAAAAGTGCCAATATCAATACCCCCGAGGGTACCCCCTCTTTGCCAAGATTAGCTATAAAGAGCCTGGTTTCATTCACTGCTAAAGCTATTGATTTTCTCCCTCCCTCAGGCCACCCCTGCATTATGCTCCTTCTAGGCTCTGAGAGCTGTGTCTTCCAGCAACGTGTTTCTTTTGGAACATTCATTTACAGAATCAAAGAAGTCTCCCGGGTGTCCTGTTATCGTGCCAGTCCTGACCTGAAACACTAGAAAATGCGGCGGCTTTGTAAGTAACAAATCTGACCTTCATTAGTGTAGCACTTCCTGACATGCTTCTCATTCAGAGAGATGTAAGAAAATCAGGAAATAGTGTCCCTCCATTGCCCTCTTCTTCTCTGGGTACTTGTGTTTCAATCCCTTTCTGCTTATGTGTAAATAGTATTTGTGGTTTCTATTTTCTCCCGAGTGGATACACTTTATAATTGATGCTTTAGATCTTCAAGAATTCATTCATTCATTTTATATATATTTGTTTAGTCATGCAATTCTCTCATTCATGCAATGCGTTCATTCATTCATTCATTCAATACTTGTTATCTATTTATCTACTTCAGGTCGGACACTGCGCTAGTTGACAGGGCTTCCTTATGGAACACAACAGATCTGGTCTCTTTCCTCATGATGCTCAGAGAGTAGTGAAGCAGACATTAAATTAAAAAATGCAAAACGTCATGTATAGTTTGTGCTATGTGATCAGGAAAAATTTCAGGGAGATTGCCCTAAAACAGTACAGCAATTTAGATTGAGGAACCTACAGAGGAAATGGCATTCTAGGTGACACAGCAGGGGGCGGGGGCTGCAATGTAATCTCTGTGTCTTCTCTGTGGAGACTGATTGGAAGGACGTCCGCTGGAATCAGGCAGTAAGTAGCTGAGTCAGGAGGGTACTGCTTGAGTTCAGGGGAGAAATGATAGCTCACTTAATGACAGAGGAAGGACTGTTGAAAGTAATTGATGATGTTCTCCTCGTATTTTGTTAGCATAAAACAGTATCAAATAATATATTTTTACTCAGAAGGATGGCATAAATATTCTTTTATTTCAAAAGACTTGAAATGTCTGTTTAACTTTTAAAGACCAAATAATACACCGTCTATAGAGTAAAATACAGATAAAAAAGAGGTACTATTCCCAGTCAGTCACAAACTCTTTCCTTGTCACTCTCCTGTTAACAGTGAGGGTTATCCTTCATCTTTCTCCTTGCTTGTGTGTGTGTGCATGTGTGTGCGTGTGTGTGTGCGTGTGTGTGTGCTTGTGTGTGTGTGCATGTGTGTGTGTGTGCATGTGTGCATGCGTGTGTGTGTGCGTGTGCGCATGTGTGTGTGCGTGTGTGTGTGCATGTGTGTGTGTGCATGTGTGTGTGTGTGCATGTGTGTGCGCGCGCATGTGTGTGTACTGTGTGCACATAAAAAGCATATATGTCTTTGTGTTTATATTTATACCATCAGATAATTAGTTTTTACTTAATATAGATGTCTTTCCATATGAGCACACGTAGATAAACCTTATTTTTAACACTTGGATAACATAAAAAATAAGAGATGAAAGTATAATCACATTTTAATAATGTCACATTATTAAAAGTATTTTTATTATGTTTGGTGTTTTCATTTAGTTCATCCAAAAATTATCTTTGTATATATTTGAAGTGAGATCACAATCTCTCCCTCAAAGTATTCTGTTTTCACAACCTATTTGCTGAATAATTCATCTTTTCTTTACCATCATCATGTACCACATTCTTTCTTAGACATAAATGTCTTTTTGGAATATATTTTCTCTTCCAATGATCTCTGTATCTATTATTATGGCAGCACCACACTGTTTTATTAAAGTTCTGTGATGCTTTGACATTTTATAAGCAAGAGAGCCCAAGAGTGAAGATGAGAATTATAGTCACAGGAGCCAGGCCAAATAAGATTCCCAACTCTGGAAATGATTGTTTCCTCTCAATGCTGTTTATAATCAGAGCATTCTTACACCAGTATGATACCATCACCAGCATACTGCAGTTCAGATTATGGGTAAAACTGATTGGTGTTGACTTTTATTTCATGAAATGATTTGTTCTTAAGGAAAAAAAATGGGCATTCTTTAAAACACTTTTTCTAAAAAATTATCTACTTTCTTACAAATAATTGGCTGAGACTTGGTGTCTTTAAAAATGTTACAATGAAGACATCTTAAGTAACCTGTGACTCTGTCCATCTCCACTGTGAAATAGCTGAAGTCCTTGGGTATAAAATGCAAATATCTTGAGTTGTATTTTACAGTTAGCAGCACAGACTGTGGGCAACTCTTGAAAAATAGGAGGAGAAATCAGAATAAAACACATTATTTTTGCCTCCTATAAGAACAGTCCTACCCTTATAGTCTAATGCTGCAGCCACAGAGGATAGAGTACAGAAAGTAGAGTCTACTTGGAGGAATTACAGCTGGCTGTAGAGATACTCTGAATCAGCTGGAAACATGCCATAAGCAAGAACCTCTTTAATAAGCGGAAAGTAAACATTTACAAATATTAATATTGTGTTTCTGGAAATATGTTAGCAGACGAAATATGGCTGAACTTGAGCCATATTCTGCAAGGAAAGCCTGATCAAGGGCTGTGTGGAGAAAAAGGAGAGATGGTGGTTGCCAAATAACTGAAAGCCAGATCTAGTTAATGTTTTAGGGCATTATGAACTGAGAAGTTCAAGAGAAGGATGTTTGAGAATAACACATTGAAATCACAAAACAGTCCAGCTAGTTCCGCACATACGGTTTAACATGTAATATTATGATATGTCTTCAAAATAGCAGGCACCTGTCATTAAAACACTAACCAATTTATTGGACACTGAATAACTTTCTATAGTACTGACAGCCAAGTTAATTTATACAGCTAGGTGAAAAAGCGAATTTTATAGGGCCATGTACCTCTCTCTCTCTCTCTCTCTCTCTCTCTCACACACACACACACACACACACACACACACACACACACACCCAGAGTCTATCGAGCGAGTGCTGTCCGCTAGAGGAATAAGTAGGCATGGCCCTGGTAACTCTCCCTTTCTGCTTCCCCTCAGTCACACAGCCAATTGTAATGGTTTTCCTCACCATTCCTGCTGTCACCATCCTTGTCTTGATGGTGGCAATTGTGAACTAATTAGTTTCTCTCTATCAGTCTTTTCTCTTCCAATCCATCAGCTGAACAGATTTATTTTCTTACATTGCAATCATCACCCTGTCTTCAAAACTTTTAATGGCCCCTATTTTCTGTAGAACAAAGACCAAATTCTTTATCTTGGCCTCCTACAATCTGTTTCCACTGACACTTCAACCTTCTATCACTGATTATTGTGCTACAAAACATCTAGTGAAGCAAATAGCTCTATTCACTGCTCCCCACACACTCCTTGTCCACTCTTGCCTTTGGGTTTCCATGTATGTCATTCCACCAATTTTTCCCACCTCCGTTAAAAAATCTAAATCTTTTCCTTTAAGGTCCAACTCATATTTTATTTCTCATTACCATATCTTGCCATATATAATGTGCTCCCATGTATAATGTGCACCCAGGCTTTTGGCCCAAACTTTCAGGGGAAATATCTTTAGTTTTAATTTTTTAATTCAAATTTTTATTTGTTTATGTTTAGGTACTTGTCTTTTGTATGATAAAGGAATTTTAGCATTTATCTTTTAACATATTATGGCACAAGAAATTTTATGTAACAAATAATTACAAAACACAAGGACAGATACAAGGTACAAGAAATTTTATGTATAAATATTTTTTATATTAAAAAAACCCATGATCATACTCCAGGGTATTATTTTGCATATGATACCATTATTTATTTCTAGAGTTACACTTTTAACTTATAAGCATAAATAAAAGAATTAAAAACATTTATATAGATACAGAATTAGTACTACTCATGTATAATGTGCATTCCTATTTTTCACTCATAAATTTGGGGTAAAAAAGTACACACTATACACAGCAAAATACGGTACCTTCCTTAACTTCCCCAGTGTCAATGGTCCCTTTCTCTGAATTGTTTCAGCGACCATATGTCAAGTTGCTGGATAATACTAATTCTTGAGATTTTTTTGAAATATCGAGAGATAAAGTGGGCAGGGAATATGACCTTTAAAATTGCAAGTGGTTTTCTATTTTAAAGCTAGAGACTCCAATGCACTTTTGTGGAAGGATATTTTTGAGTGTGGTAAACATTAGTTTGATCAGGTATCTCCAGCTCTTTACCTTCTGGGCATATGATGGGATTGCACTTCTGTGCTCTCCTGAAGTTAGGTTGGGCATGTGATTTCTTTTGGCCAATGAATTGTGAAATTAAGTGACATGTAACACTTCTGGTTGTAAACACTGAGTCAATGTGTGATTTTCAATATTTCCCCTTTACTTTAGCAATCAGCAATTTACCTGATAGTACTGGCAACCTCAATCTGGTTCTAGAGGATGATATAGAAAAGAGTCCCCCAAATCACCAACTCATCTTTCCTCGGTGAAACAGAGCTCATAAATTTGTGATTAACATATAGCTAACTCTGATTAATAGATGGCATGACCAAGAAATTAATCCATAATTTGTAAGCCACTAAATTTTAGGGGTTATTTGTTACTCTTGCATGACCCCTAGATTATCCTAAGTGATACACTCTAAGAAAATCTTTAAAATGCATCAGTAATTTTACAAGTAGATTAGATGCCTATCCATTATTTGGGGGAAACTATGAAACCATTATTTACTTCAATGCAAATGTTAAATTACTGATAGCTGAGCTCTGCAGTTTCACTGAGAGTTTCTATCAGAAGATCAAGAATGGAAAATCTGAGTGCCAGCTTTTGATCATCATTTTGGAACCCTGGAATTGTACAGTGATGCACTGGAAATCAACTGAACAGATACAGTATGTTCTTAGGAAGAAGAGTCGTCCTTTATTTTCATAATGACTGGAACTGCTGTCACTCATGGAAGAAGGACTTTGGAGCAACAATACTGACCTTCCCCTGAGGAGAATCAGCAGTAGGATAATAAATAGGCCCTGCTGGACACAGAAGAACAGTGACTTTAGCAAAGGGACCTGTAGCCACAGAGAAAAATCACAACAGTTAGTCATTGGCAGCAGGTGAAGACTGACGCAGACAGTCTCTTTTTAAGACCAATGGAAGTAACCCTTGGGGAGTCCCAGAAATAATTAGAGGATATTACAGAATTAGGAATTTGAGTCAATGTCATTTGGAACATAAAGTTGACCTCATTTATTACCAGATAAACCATGCTAGTTATGTAACACAATTACTATTTGTAAAGTTGATTTATTATTTTTATTAGTTGGCTTATAATTATAGTTTTTCATTTATACAAAAATCCCATTTTTACAAAATATTATTAGCTTTTAAAGTCAATGACAATTCTTAGCATATAGTCAGCACTTAATAGGTGGTTGTTAATATTGAAAATGTAGAAAAAGTTTACCTTGAGGAAAAAAAACATTTTATTTTCATTTTGAGTAGAATTTAACGTATCTCTAGTAAACCGAACATCTGAATTTCAATAATTGAAAGAACCTTAGAGAAAATTTTGTCCAATAGCTTCCAAATGTGTTTAAAGAAGCCCCTCTTCTAATTTCAACAAGATGTCAGAGAACTTACATTTTTCCATGAAAGCTACTCCACTTTTATCTGCTCTGTTAGTGGGTTCTACAGTTGAATTCATTTGAGGAAGGAATCTGCTGTTAACATAAGCCTGAGCTAGACCCAGGGGTAGATAGACATAGTTTCACTGCCTTATTACATGCAAGCTGAAATAGGTCAAGGAGTGTTAAATTGGCTGTCCAAGGACACATATCTGGTGAGTACTAAAGCCAAGGAATTAGGTCTGCTGCTAGCCACCCTGGTATTACCAACCATAGTTATTTTTGTTGATTTTTATTTTTTATTTTTAAAATGCATTACTTATTTATTTTGCGGTCCCATGAATTTCCTGTTTATATATATATATGTGTGTGTGTGTGTGTGTGTGTATATATATATATATATATGTGTGTGTGTGTGTGTGTGTGTGTTATACATATATATATGTATATATATACACATATATATATACATATATATATATATTACACACACACACACACACACACTTCTGCTTTAACCAGACACTTTTAAAGCCTTTCAGAGATGGTTAAAGATCAGTAGTGAGGAAGAAAGCATCTTGGTGTGGTTGGAAAGTCCTAGTCTTAGAACCTTGGAAATAATCTGATTTGTCCTTCATTGATGCGTCAATCCCCTTTATAGGACCTCCACTGAAGTCCTGCCCATGTTAAATTACTGGAAAAACCAAACTCCCATCTTTGAACAATTAAGACGGTCTCTAGTTTGGGCTTTCATTGAGTTTAATATCAGTATACTATTCTAACCATTCTCTTGAGAATATAAATACATATGCCAGTGACCATACTTATGTGTAATTTGACCTTGATGGAATTTTAAAAATTCTTAAATTAGTTACTATAATTCACAAATCAAATGTCGTACTGAATAGAAGCTACCCCTTTTATAAAGAAAATGAGTTCTGTTTTCCACACTCCCACTACTGAGTATTGCCTTACACTGGGCCTGCTTCTATTATTTAATGATAACCTTTCTCTGTACAAAGCACTGAAGATGGGTTCCATGTGCTATGCTGTAAACATACCATGTTGTTATGTTTGCATCAAAACTCTGTGGATTGAAGCAGATGTTCAGACTTCAAATTTCTTAAATGAGTGTACTAAGAACCTGAAGAATGGTACCTGCCATTTTCAAATTCCAGTTTTGTAGTTTATGAAGAATGAAAGGGAGAGAATGGGTCTAGTGAAACAGAAAAAGAGCGAGAAGAGTGTAAATTGTGAGGTTCAGCGGCAATTATGAGTAAAAGGGATCCAGGGATATGTATGTAGAGAAGAAGCAACTCGAAATCTGAGCTGTTTTTGTCATGGGGAGGCAGTCATTTACATTATCTGAAAGGCGGAGTGAGACGCAGCCATCTCAATTGTAAAGCAAAGGGCAGTTGTTGTGTGGGCTGGAAGAGGAATGTCTCACTTTTGAGCGGGGTCCAGAAATGGTGATCTGCTCTGTCTGCAGTAGCAGCCCCTCCAAATGCAGACGGGGGCCGCCTCTGTGAAGCCAGCTCTCACCTTATGGCAGCTCTCTGGGATGCAGTCTGGAAAGACCATCTGGGATATAGCCTTTCCCACATAATCCCATGAAAATGTCTTACAGTAACACATTATGAATATTTCATTTTTCTTCACAAATCCACTTCCAAGGTGTGGGACATTCCTTTTCTTTTTCTTTTTTCCTTGCTTTCTTGGTTCTTGGCTCAAATAGTTTCTACTTAACTAAATGAATGCTTCCATATCCAATTTAGGGTGCTAGCAGAAGGTTTAAAATTATTTATCGTCATGGTAATAAATCAGAATACACTGACCTTTCTACAATTCTTATACGACAGCAAAACAAATAAGTAGACACATAGAAAACAATTAGTTTGATTTTTGGTTTTGTTTGTTTGTTTGTTTTGCCATAATTGGGTGCATCTTTAAAAGTAGATTTGGTTAAATTAATTTGGTATTCTTCTTTCCTGGAAATGTGGCCTCTGCCTGACCCAGTTACAGGAATAATCTTCAAAGCTTCTTTCTCATTCTGTGATTGAATTTTTTAAATATTAACCATCAGTCATTAAAGTTTATATATTATTTCAAAATCCAGCTTTGTGGCTATTGCTTTGTCCCTTGATATTGGAAGAATCATTGTATCCTCCGAGAGTGAGTGATAGCAGCTGGTTGACAGGACAGAGCCTGCTACAGACTGTGTGGAAAGGGGAGGGGAAAATACCATATCTAATTAAAGCAGCAGGGAACGTTTTTAGCAAGGCAAATTGTAATCCTTTATCTGGAAACTGGCCAGGGCATTAAGGTTAACAATCGTGTTTGGAAAAATAATAACGAAAGATATATACTCACCATAGTTTTATAGAACACAATGACTAGGATGTCCAGCTTTACATCTCATTTTAAAAAGCTTTCTTATAGTGGGTATTCCTAACCCTGCAAAAAAACATGGCAAAAATTTAGTGGCTATGCAAACAGGGTTAGCTTCAAAAGTGCTCTTATACCTTATCTGTCCTGGATTTTTTTAACAAGAGTTCTAACTACGATCTCAGGGGGAGGAAAAAGAAATCAATTGCACTATTAAAGTAATGTGGCATAAAACAATTAGAAATTTTTTTTTTTAAATGGACCCTTTCTTACTGGGTCAGAAGTCCCAGGAATCAGGTCCAGCTTCACTATTTTCAAGCCATGTGAGATTCAGTGAACCACTTAACCTACTTCACACTTAGTTTCTCTATTTGTAAAATGAGGGTAATAATATTCATCTACTACCTTCTCTGAATAATAGTGAGGATCAGATTGAATACCATCAAGCAGGGGAAGTCTGTGATAAACTGAAAGCAGCTTTCTAATGTAAATTATTGTTGTTGTTATGTTTGTTACTGGTTTCTGCAGTACCCCTGTATGTGGAAGCAAGTTTGGGAGGGCTTATCTGTGAATGGGCAGGCAAATTTCTCAAGGGCAGATTTAATCAGTCAACCAAATCTTTCCATCTCATTCAATCTACCTGAAAGTGCTCTCGACACAACCTCTATGATTTATTAGTTACATATTGAATTGAATTTTGTTTCAAAGAAGGAATCACATGGAGCTGTTGAGAACTCAACAGGTTGAGGCAGGCCACCTTGAATCCGAACGTGAAAATTCAGAGAAAGGAAGTAAAAATGCACATACTTAGAAAGAGTGTTTTAAGCTGTAAACAAGGGTTAAGAAAACAAGTTCAAAATGCAGCCTTTAAAATTCAAGTAAAATTACAAACAAACAAAGAAATACAAACCATTATTTCCTTGTTTCAAAATGCTGCCATTTCACACTGTGTTGTAGCCGGCATAGGCTCCATCCCAGAATTACTGTCCCGTTTCTAAGGAGGTAAATTCTAGATGCAGGATACTTTTCGAAATATGGAAGAGTCAGATATGAATGATAAAAGCACTGTCTTATATCTATACTTATAACTATTTCTGGTAAAATAATAAATAAAAATACTTAACAAATGTAAAAAAGTACTTATTTGCTGTTTCTAGTCTTTGCATTTTAGAATTGTTCAGGTATTGATTTTGAGTTTTAGATAATGAACTACTTTTCTTTAATTCAAATTTTAGGTATAACTGCAAAGATTGATCAAAATACCTATTGGTTATTTAGAAACAACCATCTACATAATAGTCAGGAGAGAACAAATGCTTGGTTGGGTTTGTTATTGTTGTTAAGTTAATGCATTGCATCTGGAGGGAAATGAAAAAAAATTTAAAATAACATGATGGGCTGTTGAATTTAAGTACTTTATCAGGAAGCGATGCTTTGCAGTGCAAGGGATTAAGAAGAACAAATTGCCAGTTATAAAAACCGTCACTGGGATATAAAGTACAGGATAAGGAATGTAGTCACTAATACTGTAATAACTATCCATGAGGTCAGATGGGGACTAGACTTATCAGGGTGATCACTTCGTCAGGTATATAAATGTCTAATCCTTATGCTGTACACCTGAAACTAATGTATTATTGTATGTTAACTGTAATTGGAAGATAAATTAATTTGAAAAGAAGAAAAAAGAGGTGCTCTTTTTTTTTTTTTTTTAAAGTGATTGGGTGGTAGTGACCTGTAGCCCTAGGAATCATTTTTATTCAACAAAAGTCACAGAACAGATGTGAGAGCCTGGCCAGGACGTGGGTAGGAGTTATCTGCCAAACACAATAGGAATTTGCAAATATTCCTCCTTTCCCATTCCCTGATCTCCAACTCATGTCTACAACATGGCTATCTTGATTCTGAATTGTCCTTCACAAGTACACCTGAAAAGCTTTAGGGCCAGTGTCCTCATTTTCCTGCAAACCCTAGGCCAGAAGGGCTCATCTGATATGAATGTCATTCGTGTGCAAAGCAGAAACTGCAGTGAACACATTATCTTTGAGCTGAAATTGGTCTCTATAACAGTACCAGGCTCTTTAGGGGTGGCACGCACTTGAAGGTTGGTTATTAGTTCCAAATGCAGCAGAAGCATCTGCTCTCGACTAGCTAGAAATCATGTTTAATAACAAGAAAATCTACTCCAGCCAAATCCCTGTTGGGAGGGCTCTCACATGAACAAAAGGCCCCCACTTCCCCTGATTTCCATAACAGATGTAGTATCTGATGCATGACAGCTCAGCGCAGCCCCGCGCCATTATTCTCCTACATATCCATCTGCAAGAAACTGTGCTTTCATTTTATTAATTGCTCTGGTGGGCGACACGTTATATTTTGTTGCCCAGAGAGTATTCTGTTTGTGCTTCATGCTACACTGGTCACAATAATAGTTATTTTTCTTAATGTTAAAGGTTATTAGCCTCTTCCTTTACTTTGCTATGAATCTTCCATACCCAATAAACTATTAATGCCTCCCTGGGGGATTGACAGTTTCACTTAAGTTGGTCTGGTCTGGTCTTTCCATCCCTGGTGCTGTTTCTTTGTCCTCTTACTGAGCATTCTTGGGGCAAGCCCGTTAGGGGAGGAAGTCATTAGCAAGATCCTAAAAGCTAAATGCAATTCCTAATGCTTAAAAAACAAAACAAGCAAGCAAACAAACAGACAAACCCCAGAGCCTTAATTTAGAATTTAATTAAGAATTTAAACCAGCCACTTTAAAATCACAGACACACACGACCACAGAGGTATTTGCATGATGTTTTCCGTCGTGTAGTGGTTATCACGATCGCCTCACACAGAGGTATTTGCTACTTGGGAAAAACAAATGCTTTTAATTTGTAATTAGTCCTGTATCAGTTTTCTACTTTTAGGTGGAGCTTTAGGTAAATAGTGCAGTTTGCTTCCTGATGCCACCAGCCAGCTAAACACTAGCTAGTGATCAGCCCACATCACTTCATCAGGGGATGCATCACAGGAACTGCTATACTGGTAGCGAATGGGGCACAGGGGAAAGGAGGAATTGATAGAAGTGCTTAGAGAAGAAAAGAATAAGGAAAAGATACAGTGTATTAAGAAGAGACATAAGTAAATAGTAACATACAATGTCCAAATTTTGTTGTTTAGTAGGAAGTTGATGGACTTATTTTATTTTTTTAAATAATGTAGGAAGTATATGTGAATTTTCATCCTTAAAAGGATCTGTTTAGAATTTAAAACATTATAACTTGCAAAAAAGATATTGAATTTCATACTGAGTCCAAAATAACAAGCGTGTAGCTTTTGTTTATGGTGTTGAAAAAAAAAAAGATACAGGTATAGCTCATTAAAGGCCAAGTCACCACAACAAATATATATATGAATTTCCCAGGGTCAAACATATTTAAATATAATTCACATGTTTGTGTTAGCAACATCAGAGCAAAATTGAAATATCCCAAATGTTATTTTATAGCAAGAGTGAAAGATTATATAGAGAGAGGTAAATATGTGTTTATATTAATTTATCCTTTTTATGATCTTTAATGCTTTTGCCTATTGACTCTAAAAAATAAAAAGAGAAAAAAGCAATCAAAACAAAAATCCAGCAGCAAAAGCCGAACAGTATATAAGTACCATGTCATTGGAAATCATTCAAGATTTTTATTTCTTTATGGACCTGGTACATGTGCTCTTAAAAACCCACTTTTAATAAATATTTTTAAAAATATAATAATAATAATAATCCTTGCATTGCCTATGTTACAGGCTAATGCTTTTATATCAGACTTTTATTTTCTTTTTGAATAAGGTTATATTTTGAAAAGCCTGGCTTGAAACAAGTTGGCACAAATGAATCAGTACAATCGGAAAGCGTGCCGTGACTATACGGTACTACTTCATTTCTTGTTGGGTGCCTTTTGGAGGTTTGCCCCCAAATACTAATACCAAGAAAGAACATGTTTATTATATTTGGTCAAAAATCATTTAATGGAAACAAACCCAATACATTTATTTTTTAATAGGCTATATTACGTATTTGCGTTGGATAACATCGAGAGGAGGAAAGAAACGATTTATAACTAGTGAGAGAGAAGACTGTCAGTGCTGCACACTCTGTCCCTGACTTCACCCTGGTACAATTCTCAACTCGGCTTCTTAACGAGGAGGACGAGGTGTCCCTCAGGCCCCGCGCACCGTGGCCGGAGTCACAGCTGGCAACCGGGAGTACTAATCAAAATAGCCCTTTGTAGGAATTTGCCTCTTGAAGTCTATGACGGTTTCATGAGTCTATATTATATTCCCTCTGGTTCCCAGCACAAGTTGACCTGCCCCACACAACAGGGCTAATCCTCGACGAGCAGTAGACCTGCAAGAGCCATTAGAGACTCAAATTCAATCTGCATTTCACAGATGAGGAAAAGGCGTGTCCAAGCATCCACTACACTAAGCTGCGTAAGGAAAAAGAATGCAGGATTCTGTCTCCAGGGTAGAAAAAGTTTACGACCACCTGACAGAATAGTAAATACGCTACCACACATGCATAACCTTTTGAAAAAAGTATTCAACACCGTCACGTGTGGTTTATTTAATATTGCTATCACTCCAAACTCTCAAAGAGAACTGGTAGGCGTCCTTAGTTCAATTAGCCAAGGTAAAGACCAAGAAAATGTTCTGCATCAATTAGAAAAATTTTAGGCAAAGTGGAAGAGAGAAAAACAGGTGGGGAGAAGTCTATTTAAGCATAGCTTGGAAAACATCTTCTGGATCGCCACGATGAGCCAGGCACCAGCTCTAAAGATGAAAGACACAGTTCTCATTCTTCAGGAGCTCGTGGTCTAACTGGGGAGGTAGGTGTGGAAGGTTCTATCCACAGCACAGGTATGCAGCGTGTTTTGGGAGCAGTGGGCGTAGAGACACGTGCCTGTGAAATCACACAGGGTCTGACAGAGGAGGATCTTTCTTGCTAGGCACTGAACAATGAGTTCAGGTTTGAGTTCATCAGTTAGACAGCCATAACATTCGTCAACAGGAGTATCATGTACAAAGGTAAATGTTGGGGCTGAAGGGCTGATGGGGCTTCGTGGAGGATTACATAGGGGTGATTGCAGCACTTCCCCTTGACTCCTCTCTGCTCTGCTCTTCAGCATCATTCTCATCATAAACAATGGATAGTTACCAAGGAAAGAGTGGTGACACGTACGTTAGCAAAAGTGTAGTGAGAACACAGCAGTAACATGCCCGTGGGCTGCAGGAAACAGAGCTGAGACAACGCAATAATATAAACACTGGGGTTATGTCTACAAAAGCCCTGTCGGCAGCAGTGGTCCAGGGAAGGGGATCCATAATCCCAATACCATTTCATTTAGTTTGGGCTATTTTATGCCACCCTCACGGATGTACCTGTTTCCCCACCTCATCCTCTAACACAAAGTGTCTGAAGTTGTGACTCATGATGCTCTATGTCTTGTTTCCAAAAGACTTGAATAATGAAGAGCTTTGGGCCCAGGGGCACTGCCTTGCTCCAGAAGGAAGAAGAGGCAAATGCAGAGAATCAGCAGCCTGCTGAAAAAGCTAAAGAAGATGAGTTTGCTTTATTCAGACGCACGGAGAAAACTTTTCTCCCTCTCTTTGCAAAGTACTACGAGCTCCTACTGTGCACGCACCCTTTACCCTCACCGTGGGAACGTCCTGCCTTGGTCATTTTCTGCCACCTTTCCAAGGCAGTAGAAGACTGGTTCACTTTCTCCATCAGGTCCCCCCAGACACACAAACACGCATCTCATTAAGGGTGTCTAAGGCCATTCAAACAAAGTCGGAGGAAGGAAACGGGACAGGCACTACACAAATTAATATTACGAAAGCAGGAAATTTCCCTGTTCTGCTATTGAACAGCATTCTTGATTTGCATAGAAAATCCAGTGTTGAAGCCTTTTAAGTTCTAGCAGCACTGTTTCTTCTCCAAATGCCATTGTCTCCCTGCTAGAAAAGAAGGACAGAAAAGCCCGAGGAGGCCATTTTGGGAGTGCCTAGAGGTGGGGTGTACTTGAAAAGGAAACGTAAAAGGGCTTAACGCTATTCATCTCGCCCTTTTATTTTGCTCTAAATGGAAGCACAGCATTAATGCCAGTGCCCAGGCCGGGAGCTGGCACAGGAATTCAGCACTGCAAGGCAGCTGAAGCCTTTCATGGTGACAGCTTTTCTCCCAGTGTGTCCTGGTAGGAGTTGGAGTTGACAGACAACAAAGGATGGGGAGGGGACGGATTGGACACACAAGCTGCACAACCACCACTCTTCTCTCCATCACGACGCTTTGGCTGGTGGACAAAGAGAACATATCTACTCTGGGAAAATGTCCCGGCTCTCCTGCCTTGGGTTATCTTCAGCAAACACAGAATCTCAGGGCCGAGGCTTTGGGCATCATCCCCCTGTGGCTCAGCCATGTGCGGGGGCTTGAGAAAGTGAAAACTCCCTGCAAACAGCATCAATGCCTTTTGCAGGAAGAAAACCTTTATAGAAACTTGTTAAAACACTGCAAGAATGAAAACTTGTTTCTCTAAGTCTTAAGGAGAGGCAGTAAAAACCATCTTTTCCTACCACCCACACAGTGCCTGACACCCACCAACGAACGGGCCATGTGGAAACGGAATGAAAAAAGAATAATGGATGCTAGTATTTGGGATATTACCCAATGCCCGAGAGCAACCAATCTCCTATTTCATCCTTTATGGAGCCCTTGCGAGATTTACTGGAATTCTCCCTCCTCTTGAAAGAGCTGGGAGGAGGATGTTGGTATTTTTTTGCAAGTGAAGTGAATGAAAATTGTAATTTGTGTTTTTGCTGTTACATGCCTGGGAATACTTGGTGATATTTTGAGTATCAGACCAGTAGTGGCACCAAGCAGGAAACCTCAGAATAGATTTTTACATTACTTTAGATAAGCACATCTTTGAGGAATATTCAATGCGTGGGTGGATGCCTTCAGCAGAGCCTATAAAAGTAGTCAGGAAGCTATTCTAGCAAAGCTAACAAGTGGATCGCGTTCTTGCTTTGCCTCCTGTCAGTGAGGGTTTATATGTTATGACAAAGGACCATAGCAATTCCCTCGAATTCCATGTTGTTCTAGCAGTGTTACCAAATAAAAACATGACTCAGTGTATGCTGAGTGCATAGGTGTCCAAAGAAATGTAAAGGCTCATTTTATAGACACTTTAATATGTAGGCTGGTCTTGAGAGAGAGATGGTGTGTAACCCTAGTGATTGAGATATGGTGCCCCAAATCAAAGGCCCACACGTCCTAGTGTCCCGAGTAGCTTGATAACCATTCCATACCTTCCCTTTGTGAAATTTCTCCTTGGGAGGAATAAATGATGTAGGAAATACAGAGGCCCCAGCAACACAGGGAGCACAGAGAGGATGCTTCATACTGAAGTGTGTGGTTTCTGATGGGTTTTGGCTGTGACTCCAAGGCACGATTTCTGTTCAGTTGTGTGGAGCCAAACAGCCTTCCACAAGTTTAAACACCAGGACCCACACACCGTCTTCTTTTCCTGCCAGAGAAACACCCAAGTTTGCTGGCAAATTTCTTTTATCACAGACACTTCTCCACCTCGGCACTCGGCTGTCGTGGTGACACCTTGCAATTACAGTATCCAGCAAGGGTATTGCAAAATATGGTGATAAATTGCTTGAATTCTGTGAAATGACTGTCACAAGTATATCCAAAGCTTCTGTGAGGGAAGGGATTGCAGATGTGTGGGCCCTTCAGGGCATTCAAACACTATTTTTAATATGATTCCAACTTCTGTAGTTCCGATGGGATTGCAATTCTAGGCTGGGAAATCTATGTCCATTCAAGCATTGCAGTCGGGATGGAAGGTAAACATTGCAAATAGGCAAACGTGGGCTATCTTGATAGTGGATTATTGTGAGAAATGACGAGTTCTAGAAAGCTCTACCACTTGCTACCAATCATGCTTCTGGAGATTCTCTCGCTAAAGGCACTCGATATATGTTAAGATAATTAATGATCTTAGTTTAATGAAATAATAGTTTGAAAGGGAAGACTTTAAAGCAAAACAAATGAAAATATAATGGCACTACATTTCAAATCTAAATGGCATTTGGAAGATTCACTTTTGGAAATGTTTTTATTATCATTACTGCTTCTATCTACCAGTGAATCTAATTAAGCAGTTAGTGCCATTGATCTACCAAGGGATCCATGTGTGGATACATTTTGTTTGCACATATTCCATCTGGTATGGTCTGAATGTTGTGTTCCTCCAAAATTCCTGTGTTGAAACCTACTACTCAATACAATGGTATTAGGAGATTGGGGCCTTTGGGTGGAGAGTAGGTCGTAAGGGTGGAGCCCTCATGAATGGAATTAATATGCCCGTATAAAAGAGGTCTGAGAAAGCCTTGTCCCTTCTGCCCTGTGAGGTTATACTGAAAAGACAGTTGCCTATGAGGAAATGGGCCCTCATCAGATACTGGGTCTGTCATCACCATGATCTTGGACTTCCCACCCTCCAGAACTATGAGTAATAAACATTTTCATTTGTAAGGCCAGTTTATGACATTTTTGTTACAGCAGCCTGAACAGACTAAGACATTCCCACACCATTACTTCTTCCCTCAGCCACCATGACTTCTTCCTTTGGGAGCTGCCCTGTCCAACGTGACTAAAGGTACTTGGTTGACCCAAGCTGAGCCTATTGCAGGGCTTGTACTCTCTCGATCACGTTGTCTCTAATTCCTACTGGGTCATCCCTTCCATCCCTAGATTCTTGAACTTGGAAGCACAGAACATTTAAATCAGACTCCACTGGTGGCCAACTTGATGGGATTAAGTTCTGAAGTTTCCTGCCCTGTGGATGAAGGTACACTGCTGTGTGGGAAAATAGCAGCTTCCTGCACAGAGAGGCAGAGATACAAGACAGACTACCCACACCTTCTTGCTGTGCTCTAGAACACGGTTGCCAGATTGAGTAAATACAAATTTAGGATGCCCAGTTAAATTTGAGCATCAGATAAACAACTAATACCTTTATAGTAAAGCATGTTCCATGTAATAGTTATAATTTTCTTTTACACAGATACCCTTCCACCTCAGTAGGCTGACAGCTGCTGTAACACTGACACTTTATAATTGTATCTCAACCTTAAATTTAATGGCTGTCCTTTATCGTATGTGGCAACCCTACTCCAGATCCGTTGCCTCCTCACTGTCCCTTAGCATTCCAGGCACTCTCCTTCTTTAGTGACTATGCCCAGGATGCTCTGTCTGCCCAGGTTATTCTTCCCCCACTTGGCTAACTCCGTCACCACCTTCAAGTATTCACTCAAATTTCAATGTTTTCTCCTCAGTGACAGCCATGCTGATGTAATTTTTACACTGGCCACCTCCACCTTGACCTTGTTCTAAGTTTTCTTTTCCCACAGCATATATTACCCCTGAACATACTATATACCTTAATTAGGTGTTATGAATATGTCTATTGTCTTATTATTTGTCTTTCTTTGCTCAAATGTAGGCTGTGTGACGGCAGGCATCTGGCATATTCTGAACTCCAAAAATGCCTGACACAGAGTAGGTACTCAACAAACAACTGGTGAATGAATGGCACAGAATTTGTTTTCTTTCAGAGACCCATTTACATTGTTTCATTCTTTGAGCCCATAACTTCCTTTTTGCCTAAATGTATTCACCTCTCAGATTTTTGTGCTACCAATACAGTCCTGGTTTATATGAAGCCCTTGAGGAGAATAAGTACCTTCTTCCTTGGGTTCCTCCTCGTTTATTCATGTATTCATTCACATAAATATGTATTGTGTGTCCCTGCATTCCTAACACTATGCCAGGCACTGCAGATACATAGAAAAATTAGATCAGGCCTTGCTCTTACAGCATTCACAATTTACAGTGGGACCTTGGATAAATCACTTACAATCTATGGGTTTAGGTTTCCTCCTCCATAAACTGGAGGTGGATCTCATGATTTTGTTACACAGATAAACTGAGTTGAGAGAGGAGCAGTGTTTGGCCTAGGCAATAAGTAGCAAGTACTATTATTAATACTAGCAATATAGGCAGAGCTGTCACACTGACGACTCATATATTCTATCATGTGGTCAGTGTTTCCTGAAGTTCTGAGGGGAAACAATCACATGTGGCAATCAGGCATGGCGAAGAGACTTGTCAATCAGTAACTTAAGGTATACTATGATAGATACAGAAATAAAAATATGCATAACTGTGAAGACAGCATAAGGAGATAAGTGATTGGGTTCTGATTGGGTCCTGAGAACTGAGAAGGACACGTGGCTTTCCAAGTAGAGGAACAACATGCCTCAGCATCTGGAGAATAATGATTTTGATATTGCTGAAGCAAGAATTGATGATAGGTGGAGACAATGTATGGCGACGTAGGTACAGAGAGGACTTGCAAGGAATATTTTATGTGGTAAAGGAGTTTGGGACTCTGGTTTGGGGACTTAGTTAACTGGGGGAGACCATCAGAGACCCCACAGAGAGGGAGAGGCTGGTGGCAAGAAGATGAGAAGTCAGGAGGCTGCAAGAACAGACACTTCAGGTGCATCTGACCAACTTTCATGAGTTGAAAACTCCCTGTTGTTACCTGTTTGTTCTCTGGTGATTTGCTTTAGTTTTGGAACAAGCCTCTTAAAGTGTCTGCATTCAGCCTCATTCACTCTTTCCTCTGGTACAAATGGAAGGAGCTGACCCACCGGGGGGACTCTTGCTTAGCCGCACAACAGTAGCGATTGAGAGTTCACTCCCTGCCTAATAGGCCTGTGAGTGCATTGAGGGTTACCTCGTGGCACAAACCGAAAGCAGGGAATCTTTATTCTGAGAGCAGTAAAATCTCCACCCCTGCTCCCCACCCCCCATTCTTCTGGTTGACCAGCTCATTTTTGAGTTATGATTCTGGAGACTAAATAAAACTATGCATATAATTTGCTTCTTGCCTTCCCTCTTTTTTGAGATTATATGTAGACATAAATAGAAGTTTTGTTCAGGGCAAGGGCTGTCTTACTAGACAGCAACTACTGTATAACCATTTCAAAGACGAGACTGAAGAGTGCAGGCAAAGAATGTTTAGTTTGGTTTTGCTTTTCCCAGAATAAAGGCTGGTACAAGACCACAGCTTTGCTTTAGAACAAAAATTTTGAACTAAGTTTTTGCCAAAACATAAAAAAAGCTCTTTCCTCAAAATGGCTAGAAAACAGTTTACAAATGTTAGTATGGAAAGAGGATTAAAAAGAAAAAAGAACACAAGAAAACATCTACACTAAACTAAGTAACTAGAAAACTATAATCATTTTGTTAATCATTGCTTTCTTGGATAATTGGGGAACTACTTTTCCAGCTCCCTTATGACATAAAGCATAGACAACAAAACAAAAAGACAACAAAAAGGAACAAAAATCTTTTTGGCGGATTTGCACTCTTCTTGGATTAATAACTGCTGTTTTTGTCAAAGTGACTAGTTCTTATTTCAGCTTTGTAGAAGTTTCAAGTCACTTGAGATTTTGAGCATTTTAAATATACACATAATAAAAAGAAATATTTAATGCCTTTGTTCACTCATCAAAACAATATTCTATAGGAGAATTTAGAGCCAGAGCAAGAATGCTCTTTTTTGCAATTATTTCAAGAGAAACTGGAGCATTATTTCAGTGAGAAGGGAAATTGTATTGATGATGTTTCACAAAAGGTTGCAATGAGATTAAAACTTAGAAATATCACCTAGCAAAATTAGTTTCCTAATTTTTCTTTTTTTTTTCTTTTCTTTTTAGAGGTGAACCCAAGAAACAGTTTATTGAAAGGAAAGTAAGGTGAAACAAAGAGATAGTGCATAAAAGGGAAAGTATACTCCAAAGAAGTAGGAGTGGGCCCAAGCAGGAGTGGCTTGAGGGCCTTCCTAATTTTCAAGAAATTGGGAGAAATGAGAATTACAAAGTAGATATAAAAATTCTCACATAAGGAAATGAAGAGTCATTCATTTAAGAAACATTTAATGTGCCAGGTACTTTTCTGGGCTGTATAGAAATTAAGATAAATTGAAAAGGTGTGTGACCTCAAGGTGCCTAACCTCAAGGTGCTTATACTTCAGTGAGCATTTAGCACATATACAAATTAGTGTTTGGGAAGAAAGTGAAAGAAAGCTAATAGATCTTGGTTGTCTACTCTGATTTAGTCAATATGTTGCTTCCATTCAGGTATGTTCCTTTCCCAGTTCTCAAAACTTCCCTGTGTTACAGATGTGTAAGACCTCATATTTTTACAGATGAAAAATTTATTAAAGTAAAATAGGGTTTATTCTCATAGACATATTATTAACTTGCATTTAGAATGTTAAATTTACTTTAGTGATTTAATTTTGAAAGAAAACTGACCAAAGATTGAATCTTCTAGGGAAATGCTTTCCAAACTCTTTCAGATATAACTTTCACATAGACAATAGCATTTGTATAGCACTGGGAGTAGATGAAAGAGGCTTCCCTCAGCCTGAAAGAACAAACCTCCTCAACCATTCCTCTCCCACCCACAACGGTTGACAGGCACAAAACCTTGGGAAGCCTATATCCCATGTGGAGATGGTTTACCAGTTGGTGCTACTTAACGAGCCCTCAGTCATCAGAGTTAAAGTATTAAGAGAAAGATCTTCCTTTTTGTTTTAATTCTCTCAGCCTGCTTCTGCCCTGAAGGTCCTCAGTAAAAGACTGAAGTCTCTACATGTCTGTCTAATGGAAGAATCATGAGATCATGCGTAATAGGAATAAGTCCACTGACTAAATAAATAAAATAAATCCAAGAAGAGGATTTGCAATGATCAGGAATGTGCTTAATAGAACAAAACTATCATTTTCAACTTTTAGTTAAAAAAATGAATGAAATGCAAGTACTGTTTCTTACATTCCCTGCATTCCTTTCTTACATATATTTTTAAAATAAAGGCAAAAATCTATACAAATTTTAATACGCATTCCTTAGAAGTGAAATCTGCATGAAGGACTCAAGTGTGCTAAGTCCTCACCAACAAGGTGTCAATGTTATTTTTAATTATACCTTTTAGTATTCTTCCTCTAGCATCTTCCATTGATTGCCAGGTGTGAGTTTAATATGATCCTTTTCTCCTAGAGTCACTTTTTGCTTCTTCCATTCCAAACTAGTACTTTGCTTTAAATTTCCACAATGCTATATATCAATTATACCTCAATTAAATTTGGAGGGAGAAAAAGGCAGGATCATACTTTGTCAATATTTTGGTAAAATATAAAACATGTGACCTTTAAAATGTAAGCTTTGGACAGTAAGGGAAATTATATATGAGAAATACCACATTTTCTACTGACTTTAATACAAACTAAAATTATACTTAAAAAGTAGGATTTCATCAGAATATGTGTATTTTGCATAGTGGGTCTTGACATTATGCATTCCTAGATACTGACTCAGAGATCTTGGTTTAAAAAAAAATGAGCATAAATTTTTATTAGAACCCCTCATCAAAAGGATTTCATCAAGAGAAGTACAGCTACTTATGTGGACCCACTTACATCCTGGTCAATGTCGCTATGATGGAAAGGCCTGGATCCCGGTTGAATCCTGACCCTGTCACTTGAGTTACCAAACTACACTTAGCTTCAGTTGCCTTATCTGTAAAATGAAAATCGACTTAGAAAATATTTGCATAATAATTAGTACACTGTAGATGTTCAACAAACGTTACTTCCCTCCAATTGGTAATTTCAATTCCCTGGGCTCTGTGAAGCAGAGGAAATTAGAGCATACCCTCAGGTGGTGGAGGTGATACCTGGCTGCCGCAGGCTAATCATTGCATAAACCCTTCTCTCAGCAATTTGACACAAGCCCCATTCGCACATTATTTCAGGCAACCAGTTCTGTATCACTCTTTGTCCCTAATTTGTCTTATTAACATTTTGTAGTTTGGATCCTAATTGAGGGTTTTCCAACACGTGCTCACAATACATTTTGCAATTTGGCAGAAACTATGAAATGTATTTTTCTAATTCAATGATAATTTTCTCTATCCAAGATTTGGCCTGAGGTGATTGGATCTCCTGACTCTCAGAAAACTAACACATCAGGCATCTGGGAGGGGAGCTTATACACACACTAAAATTTTGTTCAACTCCATAGTAAAATAGCTCAATAGAAAGGAATAAACAAAAACTATTTTGTCGACTTGGTTGGCCAACAAATAACCCAGAGCTGCTGAATTCAGAAACATGTTTGGCAGTTGGATAAAACAGAGCTGGTGTTAAGACTAGACAGAACATTTTAGCAGCAATCTTACCTAATTAAAGTTCCTGCTTGCAGAGAGCTATTGAGAACCTGAGAATTTGAGGTTTTTGTCTGTGTTTTATTTTTAACTCCAGGGTTTGTTTGGCTCTCTCTCAGATATTTAATTACTTAACTTTAGTCAGAATTAGCTAAATTATGCTGTGGTAATAAACAATCTCATTATAGAAGCTTAACAAAACAAAAGTTTATTTATTGTTTATGCTTCATGGTCCACATTGGTCCTCTGGAGCTCTGCTCCATAGAGTCACTCAGGAAGCCAGTACACAACAGAGGTTACATCATTTTGTAGCCATAGTATCTGAAACATGGGCCTCCTCAGTCATGATAATGGAGGAGAGAATTTAGGGAATTGACCATAGGCTTTGTACTGCCTCAGCCTGGAGGTATTAATAAGTCAAAGCTGTTTACATTTTATTGGGCAAAACTGGTCAAATGGCCCAGCTTAATTGTAAGAGGACTGAGAAGTGTAGAGAAACAAATTGAATATTTGGTGACCATTACTGTATCTCTTATTTATCTTGCATTGGCAATTTTTAAGTTAGTTTACTAACACTCAGAGTTTATTTCCAGGCAAGTAAACTTTTTTCCTCCTAATTTACTACCATTTGTAATTAAAATAAATAATACATTTTTCTATTTCCCAAAAGGTACTTGGCTTTCTCATTGGCTCTTTTTTATAATACAATTCAAAGTTTTCTGAGCTTTCCATTTAATGAGAGTTTGGAGTCATATTTATTGAATACTAATTTATCTACTTTGTAGAGTTTGCTTATCTGAAAAAAATATATTTGTTTTTGACAGAGCAACAAGTTCACTAGCAGCCTAATTATATGGTTCACTCAGTCTGTGAAGAGCTGTCATAAAACCCCAAATCTCAAAAGTTTCTTTTTAAACCAGGGTCTAATAATTTTGTTCTCTTCCACTACCTTCAGTAAGAGAGGAAGGAGGAGGGAAACACTTTGTCATCTACATCCAATATATAATCTGGACTCCCAAAGGAAGTCACAGATTATATATATTTTATATATTCCTGATTGTTGGTGATTCCAAAAGACTCATATGGTATTAAGAAAACTGCCCTTCTGTAAATCATCTTTTAAGAAATGACAGTACCTAGCAAACAAGAGTTATCTGTGACTAAGTCCCAGCTATACATCCATAACAGCATGATGAATTTTAGCTGTTAAAATGCAAGAATGTGAATGTAAGATATGTGTGTGTGTGTGTGTGTGTGTGTGTTTTAAGGGCACACCAATAATTGATTTCCAGGGACTTCTGTGCATCCACATCAGATTACTTGTAATATTGAAATTCCCAAATTCAATCCATTGTCAAGTTTTACTAACTTACTCCATCTATGATCTCATTATTTTTGGTTTTCTTCTTTTGCCCACTCTTCCTTCTTCTGCTGTCTCTGTAAGTGTTTTATTTTGTTACTTTCTGAATTGCAGAAATTATCTATATGTGACTGGTTGATCAATATCCTCAGGTTGAATATCAGACATCTAGAAAAAGAGAAAAGAGTCAGTGGCCTTTTCTGCTGGCCTCTTCTAGGATTTAGCTGAAGATGATTTGGCATTAATTTTCATTAAGCCTTTATGACAGATACTGCAAATTGGCTCCTAATATTCATTCTTCCTTTCTTCTATAATGATGGAATAGACAAATTTTTCTTAGCTGGGAGCATGGTCTGTAGTCTCCCTTATAGCTGGGTCAAGCCATGACTTTCGGCCAATGGTATGAAGTATCATGTGAGACTTTTGAGAAATGCACTAAAGAAACAGGGCTTATCTGTGTTTTCCCTTTCTTCTTTTCTTTTGGTTGGAATTCACATGGTGAAGAGAGTTTGAGTTTTTATCTTGGAGTGTTAGGTAGATGTCACAGGCTGAAGATGGGTTGGTGAAACAATGTGAAAGGAGAAGCCTGGGCTCCTCATGACTTTTGGTGCTGTCCTATCAGCACTGGCCCACCACCTTCAGACTGTGTGTATGTATGTGTGCATGCGAGTTTTATTTTTTTACCCTCTGAAGTGTGTTCAGTTGGTGGAATGGACTTCTAGCTGTATTGTACCTGTTGGCCAATGACCCTGCCTGCATGCACACATGCATGCATGTATCACAAAAAATATATTTCTACCTTATTTAAATCATTTTAATCTTAATTTCCGGTCATTCACAGTAAACTTAGTCCTAATACATACAACATACAATAGCATTGATGGTCTTAACAAACAGGAATCTTCGTTTTTCCTTCCTTAATTATGTCCATGTTTAAACCCTCAAGTTTTTAAAAGTGTGGGGGAACAGGTTGACTCTGGTATTTGACTGCTCTATTCTACTTTGCTCATCATGTTTGGAGTGACAGCTGTTTCCATGAATTGTTGCACTGGTTTCCTTTTCTTCCTTAAACCTCTAGTAGGCTCATCTGCCAGCTGCTCATCCTAGGGAAGAGAGCCAACCTTCTCCTCCATGCTGGTGGCCGCGTACTGGCTCAGTCTTTGAATGCAGTTGGGAGAAGTCAGGAGAGAAACTCCTGCCTCAGAAGAGTGGGTGAGGGACCAGCTTTGACTTCTTAAATGTCCTCTCTGTTGTCACATTCAGCCAGGTTTCCATCACTTTATATCTCAATTGTGGCCCTAGCCTCTAATCCTCTGATCCATACTGCTGATTAATCAACTGTGCGCACAGAGCAAACATGCAATAGTTTCTTATTGACTGATTGATTGATGTTCATCTCCTGTTCTTCCAAGAGGGGTTATTAGAGCAGCTTTGGGAAGGAAAGACAGCTGCCACCCAACTGGTGCTGCTTAATCTCTTCTTTGTTCTGTCAATCAGCCCTTCTTTCTGTTACCAGACAGGGCTCTGCCTCAACTATGAGTGCTATCCTACATTTTCAGACTATCTGGGATTTAGAAAGTGTGTTCACATACTTCTCATGTATACACACAGCAAAAGGAGTGAGTTGCAGAGGCAAGACTAACACTGGGTTTTTTTAAAGTCAAATAGAGTTGAATAGTCTGAGGTTTGAGAAGGAGATCCCTGATACTCACAAGTCCCAAGCAATATCATCTCATATGGGCTTTGCTTGCTTATTCCTTGGATTCCTTGGTCTGACAAGGTAGCGTAGAGAAGTCTTCTGGCATAGTCCAAAGGGCCTGGCCTTAGAGTCAGGTAGATGCTGATTGGATTCCTACTTCCAACACTATCTGTGTGATTTTGGGCCTGGTTTTAACCTCTTTGAATCTCAGTTTTCCTTTTTTTGGTAAACAGGGACATTGATATATCGCTTTTTAGGCATGTTATTAAGATTACGACCAATGCTCAGTATGTAAAGTGACTGGGATGTGTTAGGAATTCAGTATGTATTAGGCATTTACCTCAATTCAGTTGAGATCTATTGATTCCCTGCCATGCAGAAAAGGAGTTCTGTGGGGTGCTGTACAGTCACAGAGTTGGCAAGCTTCAGGCCTGGTGTTCCACCTGCTACAGCCAGTCTCTTCAGTCTCCCTTGTCCTCCATCTCTCCACTTGACTAAACATGTCGATGGTGCCTTGGCACAAGCCTCCTTCGATGAGGGCTGGGTCAGGTCAGAGCACTCAAATCTCTTCTATGTGTTTCTGCAATGAGCCTGGTTTCAAGAGTGAATATCTGGACACATTTTATAAAGTGGTCTCCAGGAAAAAACAAATACTTGCAGCTTTGCTCTGGGTTTCTCATTGAAGCAGATGAATCCATGATGCATGAAAAAGCTGTCAGGCAGACTGAGGGAGGCTGAATGCTGGTATAAAGCTGGGCATCTGTTCCTCCACGCCCCAATGTGGGCTCTGTTCTCCTGGGTGAAGCAAGGCTTGGCCAGACAAGCAGCACCATTGTAAAGTCCTGACAATAGACAAGCAAGAGGACTTGGCTGTGATGAAGAAATCTCCACCCCCTTTAAGTTTTAAAGGAAGAGAAGCCGGGATCCAAAATCTGCCTTATTAGAGAGAGACAAATCATCCAAACCAATCTTTATTAAGAATGCCTAGCTATTGAATTTCCTCAGCTCCGTAAAGCCTATTGATTTTGTGACAGTCAAAGATAAGTTATGCTCATGAAAGCTTTTGTTTTTCTCTCCTCCTTTCCCTTCACAACATACTTTTTCATACATATTGGCATTGGGGATTGTGAGTAAAACTGCTGTTGGTTTCTTTCTATTTAAGTTAGGTCAGGGCTCAAACGAGGCTAAGGACCAATTTTATAGTGGTTTGCAGTGCAAAATAAATGAGGCTGGAATCTCCAGAGCTGGAGTCCTCTGTTCTGTTATTTCAATCTCCAGCAAGAATGCTTCAGGCATCTCAGGCATTTCTGGAATTCTGACGTTAGCAATGATCCAGTCATTCACTCTTTGTCTCTCTCTACTATACCACCCTTTTCTTATTGACCTCTATTCCCTTCTCACCAAGCCATATCATAAGGTCAGTCAACCAAGACCTTGGAAGGCATCATCTGAAAGGAGCACTTGCTGCAGTGTGAAATGCTGTGGTATGGGAATGTGTGACTGTATTCGGCATGAGTGAAAGGTGTCTTAAACCGTTAGGGGTTTCATTTTGAATGTGCAAATAAAATTTCCACATTTTACAAAAAGATGCTTCCTCTCTTGATAATTTATTCAGTATTCTGTTATATTATAAAAATGCACACACAAATATGGATAAGAAAGGCATGATGGCTCCTACAATGAGTGACTTTAAAAGACAATTGTTACAAATATATTCAGATGACAGTAGCACTTACGATGGTTCAAAGACCATTTTAAGTTAGAAAATAAAGCTCATTATATATGTGTATATCTCCAATATTTCTGAATGTGCAAATGAATAAAGAAATGAAAAGTCATCTAACATATGTAGTGGACTCTAAGGCCCGATTAATACTCACTGACACATTCACTTGTTCATTCATTCATTCATTCATAAACTCATTGAATAAATAGATGTTGAGTACCAACTATGTGCTAAGCACACAATAAGAATATTGTTGATTAATCTCCATTTTTAATTAAAATGAACCTGATTTTGTAATTTACTTTCTAAGAAACCTACATTCACGTTAGCCAGAGAAAGATGGAGGCAGGAATTGACAGGGAAGACCCTCTGTTTCAGAAGGAGCATTGTTCTCTGAGTACATATACACTGGCTAAATGGACTTCATTCTTTAACCAGTCTGTTGTTGTTTTTACTTCTATCAAGCCCCCTGGCTGGTTAAAGAAGATCTGATGTGCTGGATATTATATAGATTGCAGTATCAGAGGTCGTGCTTAAGCCATAATCCGCGAGTAAGTTTTGTGAGCAGTTCCCAGAGGGGTCAGTGAAAGGAAGCCGTGATCCGGCTCTGAGACATGTCCATGGCGGGTTAAAAATCCAAAGCTTTGAGTTGGGGTAAAGCCAAGCAGGGAGCTAAAGAGACCTAATTGGATGGAATTCAGAGCAAAGGCTCAGACATGAAAGACTCAGATAACTTTTCCCTGATGGCTGTCCTCTTAGCTGCTTCTGTGTTTTTTATAGGGTCATTTGTCTGTAAGGGGATTTTAACCTGGCATATTCTAAAAGGGATATATAACCTCTGACATCCTCTTAGCAATGGGGTTGCAAGTAGTGATCCCACAGGACCAGAGAGTCAGTCAGTTTATCCTCCCAGAGCTCAATAGAGAAGTGGAATGTGAAAAGGCCTCACCACAGCCTGCCCTGTCATACATAAGGATGTTTTGTGCACCTGATGTTAATAAATCGACACTGCCCATCCAGTACAAAATCAACTCTTTTCATAATCACTTGAAATGTGAAAGAATTCAAGATGCCAATAGTATTAACTCTCATTCCATTCCCTAACTTTTTCAGGGAGAGAAGGTTTAGGTTGAGTCAAAGGAAGATTACAGCTCAGATTTTCTCATATAAAGGTGTCCATAGCATGAAAAAACTCCTTTGGGAAATGCAAGTTTAATTAGAGGCATTGGTAAAATGGGATAGAGGAAGATTCAGTAGGTGAGAACTTTAAGACAGCATGCTTTATGAATAATGCAATAGCTAGCCTTCGCCATCGCTTTCTGCAGATTTACATTTCTGAAAACAAAGGGTCAAAGTACATGGGAAAGGCATTGAAGCCCCAGAAACCTCTCAGCTGGCAGAACCAGCCCCCACAATATATTCACAGCCTGCCTTCCCAGCTTAATTCCTCGTACACATGCTCTAGGCTACAGCAGACAGAACCACAGGAGATCCACAAACACCCTGGGCTTTCTTTCCCACTCCACACCCCACCACCCACGGCTGTGTATCTCCCCTACTCCCCAAGCAGAGGACAATGCAGCTGTCTCCTCCGCCACGGAGCCTTCTGCAGCTGCAAGGAACAACTTTCCCTCTGAATTTCATAGCATTTTATTCAGGATATTTGTGATTTTCAACTTTTTATGATAATAGACACTATCACTTGTACTAGACTCTAAAACCTGGAGGGCAATGATTGTATCCAATATCTCTGTGTACCAAAAGCACAGAGAAGGGGCTCAAGACAATTACTTCCTAAATAGAAGTAATGAGATGAAAAATCAACCACTAGGCATTAGCTATTTTGTTTACCATTCCCTTTTGTTCAATTTCTTTTTAATGAACATCGTATAAAAGGTGTTGATGCACACGGTTTAAAAGAGTTAAGTATTTCTAGGAGGCTTGTTGCAAAACAGTGGTGTCCTGCCCTAATATCCAGAGGAGGTGACCGCTTTCAACTGTTTCTGCCCTTTATTTTTCTATTATCTCTATCTCTGTATCTCTAAATGCATGTTATTGCTCTTATGATTTTTTTTTTTTTTTTTTTTTTTTTTTTACTCTTCGGTCTTTTTGCACCATTCCACCCTGCCACTCATGGCCACTTCTTGAGGACAGCCTGTAGTATAGATGAATCTTAATTTGGTTAGAGTAATATTTAGTGTTGACATAATTATGAGCTAGGTAGTATACCCTGATTAACTTTGCTTTAACAAAATTTACCTTGAAGCTAATAATTGTTGTCTCCTTTCTTAGTTTTCTGTATACTCATCAGTAATTAAACCCCAAATTCTTCTCCCCTCTCAGTATTTTTAGACATCGCCAACTTTATCTTATTGAATATATTTCTCCTGATGACTCCTGGACTGCTCCAGCCTGGGCTGGCATCTCCTCCTGCACGCCTGCCTTCTGGGAAGTCCCTGTCCCGTCATCACTGAAAGCCTGTGCCTCTCTCCTGGATTGGAGCCATGTTTTTCTCTTCCTTGGTTTAATGCGGTAAACTCTCGGAAGATTTTCTATGGAATCATGCAGAGAAGGTAAATTTCTCAAGACGTCAAAGGTCTGAAAGTATTTTTGTTCCATCCTGAGGCTTGACTGATAGTCTGGTTTTGTATAGAATTCCAGCAGTAAATCATTTGCAAACAAATTTTATAAGTACTGTTCTAGCATCTTGAAGGTTCTAGCAGCCATAGTTGAGAAATCCAAAACCATTCTAATTCCTGATTTTTTTTTCATGTGAACACTTTTTCCCCCTCTGGAAATGTGTACAATCTTTACTTTGTTTCTAGAAATTTCATGATATACTGGGGTGCAGGATTATTATTGTGCACTGTGCTTTGCACTCAGTACAAAGTCTAATAAGTATTCAAAAATGATAGATTTTTCAGAAATAGTGGTGTGTGTGTGTGTGTCTGTGTGTCTGTGTGTTTGTCAGATTATTTTCTGGGCCACCTAGAATTTACTTATTATCGCAAAATTGCTTTGAAATGTAAACAACTAAAATTAGTATTCGCATAAGTTTATTTTTTTGACAGGAAATACTGTTGGTCCTTATGTGTTTTTAAAGCTAAATGTAAATGGTAGAGAGATGTGTAATCATGATATGATTTGAAACCTTGAACCCTTTTAAATTGCCAGGTGTTCAACATCAGAGCTAGATCCTATGACAGGAGCAGCTGAGGAGCCATAGCGGGAAGGAACTAAAATGGTCAAACAAAACAGTCGAAGATCTAAAGATCTGAGGTTATTTGTTTCCATTCTTGTAAATTCATGGCTAAGCCTTGACAAGTAAGAATGTAGTAGGCTGCTCAGCACTAGCAAATGTGTAGGATAGAATTTGTCTCAAAGAAAAATGCTCCTATGGCCATTCACTGGCATAAGTGAAGATACTAGAGAGGCCCCCACAAATATGAGATTTAAACATTTATATCAAAACTATAATAAATAACTCCTCCCATGAAAATCAGGGTCACGTAAGTGGAGAAAGGAGAACATTGCACTGCTTTGTAGGAAAAAACAAAACACACACACACAAAAACCTGTAAAGTAGAGAAGATGGAATTATAATTACAGAATATTCTAATTAACTTACCCATAAAATAACATGTATGGTAAAGGTTACCAAACCTTAACTGGTGACATAATTCAGATCCGTTGAAACATCTCTAATTATTCCTCAGGGAAATTAATTTGTCAGTTACAGAGTAAGTCTCACTAATCTTGTGGACCAGAGAAGGATTTGGGACCGGCCACCTTTGGAGTAGGGAGACCTTAGGATATGGGTGACTACCATTGGCCCCTTTGATGAAAACGTCTTCCACAACTGCTGCTATCAATCACTGATTTCCTCCTTTCTTCAGATCCTGCCCTTTCCTTCCTGGACAAAGTGAAGTTTTTGGCTTTGACCTTGAAGTAATTCCGTCACTTTTATTTTTCTTCTGTATTTTCTTCATGTCAGGTTTAAAGTAAGTTTTCTGGAGGCAAAAACTTCACTTCAACTCCCTTAGGAAAAGAAACAAAAACCAGATTTAACATGGTTTGGGATGTTGCATAAGAAAACAATGTAAAAAGACAATGGGTGAGACTGAGATGGTGGCAGAAATGGAATTTTATATAATTGCACACGTTAAATTTTTTACTGACATATTTTATCCTCTGAGAAAAAGAAAAACATCTTAATCATTCCTTGCAGTCTCCCTGATCGCAGTCTGCCTTCTCTCCATTCCAAGCCTGATTGTAAACACATGTGTCCTACATCAGATACGCACGATGGAAGGAAGCAAAAATGATTTATTATTTCTCATATTTATTTGTATTTATAAATATTTACATATTTTGTGATAAAAAACTTAGAAAAACATATAAAGGGGAATATAAAGAACCATGTCTGTTTTATCACTGACTATAAAGACAACATCTTATACGTTGTACTAACATTTACTTCCAACCATAAAAGAATTCAGGTAGGGGTGTGTGTGTGTGTGTGTGTGTGTGTGTGTGTTTGTGAGTTTACTTATGACTTTGAAACACTATTAAAACCAGACTGCATATATATGTCTGGACCCTAAATTATCATTGCATGTATTCTTGTTTTATTAAATATTATTTGAAAACCTGATCTTTACTAAACTACACAGAATTTCACCATTTAGACATTAATGTATTTTTGAAATTCTGTTTGTAAGTTACAGTTTTTTTGTCCTTCATTATATTAATCTTTATATTTCTCTCTGATTGTTTCCTTTGGTTAAATTCCAAGGAGTGGAGATATTGGGGTCAAAGGACATGATGGCTTCTGGTATTCTTGATGTGTATATTACCAAAGTGTGCTTTAAGACTGGTTTATCAGTTTTCATTCACCTTCTCCAACACACATATGTTATTTTTTAATATTACTGTTTGGGAAATAGGTTAATAGTTTCTAGAAAAGTTAAACGTACACATGTGTTTTACCATTCCTGTTTCAGTTTAAATGTCTTTGACTACGAAGGAGGTTAAATTTTAAAAATGTGTTTATTAACAATATACATTTCTCTTTTTTGCTTGTGAATTTCCTGTTCATGTCCTTTGCCAGTTTTTCTACTTGGTGTTTATATTTCCTTTGTGGGTATAAGCGTTCTTCATTAATAAGAGTATTAACCCTTTTTTGATTTCTAACAGTTATACTGAGAAATGACTCACATATGATAAACACATACTGAAATTGTACTTTTGACCTGTAAAATAATGATTATAATTGAGAAAATAAACACATCCATCAACCCCAAAAGCTTCCTTGAGCCCCGTGTAATGCTCCCCTTCTGTCTACCTCTCTCTGCCTTTTCAAGTCCCAAGGAAACGACTGATTTCATTTCATACTTTTATGTGCTTATTTACCATCTGTGGATTACTTTTCATTTCTTTTTTTTATATATAGATACATTGTCTTTATTTTTAATAAAATGTTTGCATTTTCTTTTTTTTTTAAATTCATTTTTATGGTTAGACTTATTGGGGTGACATCTGTTAGCAAGGATTACATAGGTTTCAGGCATACAAAATACTATTATGTAATGTGTGTTTTTTGTCGAGTTTCTTTTACTCATCATAGTTATCTTGAGATTTATCCATGTTTTGGCACAGATAAATAATTCATTTATTTTTATTGTTACATTAATATTCCACGATATAGGTATAAAAATCATTTGTTTCACCATTTACCTGTTGGTGAAAATAAGTTGTTTCCAGTTTTGAACTAGTGTAATTACAGTTTTTGCCAACACCGATGTACACATTTTGTGTGGACTTGTGCCTTCATTTCTCTTGGATAAATACCTAGGAGTGGAATGGCTGCATCACATAACATATGTATGTTTAACGCTTTTAGAAACTATTAACCTGTTTTCCAAAGAGGTTGTACCTTTTTATAATCTTACCAGCAGGATTAGGAGTTCTCATTGTTTCCATTCTTGCTCATACTTGGTGTAGTAAGTCTTTTTTAATTTTATACATTCTAATAGGTGTGGAGTGGTGTCTTACTGGAACTTTAATTTGCATTTGCCTAATGATTAATAATGTTGAACGCACTCACATGTTTTGATTTATCACTTAAATATTTTCTTTGGTGAAATACTTATTCAAATCTGTTGGCCATTTTGAAATTGAATCAATGCTAAATACATGACTAATAAATTGTGACCAAGTGGAGGTCATTCAGGAATGCAAGGTTATTTTAACAGTTGAAAATAATCAATGGAAAAATATAAGGTTTCCCATATCTCCTATATTCTCAGTGGTTTTCTTGAGCACAAAGTGTTCTGAAATTTTTCTCTCATTATATTTATCAATTAAAATTCATTTTCATAATGAGATAGTAATTTTTAAAACATAAAAGTTTTAATTTTGTTAAGTAGTGAAAGAAGGCTAAATACCATCTCGATAGTGAATTTGTATGTGGGAAGATACTTTTAAACTCTCAGTCAAGTGCAGTTTGCATATATACGAGATGTTCTACGTTAGAAATTGATTATACCAGGAAAAGTACCCATACCTTTGACCCTAGCTTTGTAGCTCCAGCAGATTTCTGTGTGGTGAGGTGACTGGTGTTAATGATAAACAAGGAGAGCTAGAAAAAATGTATGTGAACATTCTCAAGCACAATTTGGAAGTCAAGAGACTTTTTAGCCAATAAGACCTCAGAGATGAGTTTTAACCAAATTCTGGAGAAATTAAATATGATAGTAGCTGACTAAACTGGCACATACCAATCAGAAATTGAGAGGGCAAAAATGTTAGAACAAATATGCATCTAAGATGCACAATTTCCAAGACATTGGTTCGTCTAATAATGTCTCAGTGACAGTCACACAACCACCATCAGTGGTAGCATCCCAAACTTCAAAGCCCAGACCCCCATAAGGATGTGCCCAATCGTCATTTTTATATATGAAGGACGATCATTTCTATTGTCTTTATATACCTGTCTCAGTTCATGGAGTTGTTGGAAACATTAACTTTTGGAAGAATGATGTATTGGTCTCTCTTTCTCCCCTTTCTTTCTCCTCTTCTGACAGTAAACTTCATGGTCCTTTTAAAGTTTTAATGTTCTGTGGAATGTACTTTTTATTCCCACTCTCACATGACTATGAAGAGCGGGTATATGGAAGCTTGAAAGGATAATGTTGAGATGTCAAAGTTAGGGCAGGAGGTCTCACTGGACTGCAGAAGTGAGCTCCTCAAAGTTCCCGAGGGTCTTGTTGCGGCAGCTATCAAACTTCTCAAAAGTTATTTCAGTAAGTACAAAAATTAATAAAATAATCGTTGATAGTTGTTTGATTCAGATAAATCAATTTCTGCTGGCTCCACATGCAATCAAACCTAGTGGTCTTCAAATTCTTGTTGACATACCTCCTGAAGGAATTATGAAAAAAATAATGTACGCCATCACATAATTGGGGCAGACATAAAATTATGTATATTAAATTTAAATAGTGGCAAAAATGTAATTTCTCTCAGATCGTAAACAAAGCCATTTTAAAATTAAAACATTCATTACTCTTTTAATGTATCCAATAACTCAGAATAACTTAGTGAGTTGATACACACTCATCTGTTTTAAAACTATATAAATGACCTCAGCTTTAACAGTGTGTTTGTTTTATTTTTCTTTTACTGATATTTTCATTTTACTTTGTCTTAGTATCTTATCCTAATATATTCATGTTTAAAAGTTTTTATATTCATAATTTTATCATGGTTATAACTGCAATAATATTATATGCATTGAAATTTTATTTTCATTTTTTGTAAGCACAGGTCATAAGTGTTAAAATTTTTTTTCTGTATTCATTTTTATTACAATTCTCATACACAGTGGATCAAAACAAAATAAACATATTAAAATTGTTCTTGAAAGATATCCCTTAATAAGAAGGAGTGGGCCTTATTTAAATGGGTTCGTGGATCCATGAATTAAAAATTACTTTAGCTAAAGTAAGACCAAGTTCAGCCTTAATACTGTATCTATTTTATTTAAATAAACATAAGCACGAAGAGACCTTATTCATATACATATGTAAATAAAAATGGTTAATAATTTGTTAATAGTAATCTTACTCAGTTCTTTAAATTTCATTCTGATAGGAAGGGTTAAGCTTCTCTTTTGTAAGGTAGGGAAAGCATAATCGAAAAGGGGAGGTGGGAAAACAGAACCACTGGTGAATTTCCAGACAGATTGCTTTACTAATTAGGACAGAGTAGTAGAGAAATTGAGGGTCTGGAAATTTGCTCCCATTAAAACTACCTACTTTGTGTCCCCCTAAATGTACAGACATCTTAGTTGGAATATTGCTTGTCTCAATTATGAGCTCTCGAGTGTGGTCCTATACTAGCATCATCAGCATCACTTGGGACTTTGTCAGAAATACAATTTCTTAAACCCCATCTTCGACTCGGGCATTGGTACCCACTTAGCCAACTCAGATCGGAAAACTCTATTGTGTCCAAATAAGCACCAGATTCTGCTCCTCAAATAAATAAATAAATAAAGGAAAGGGCACACAGAATTTAACCTTGTCAATTCAGCTTGCTCTTTCAAGTGAAGAGAGCTTTTCCCCTTACTGTGCACATGCATTCCCGCCAAAATGCCTTGGAGTGCAGGATTACTTAAGATAACGTTGACAAAGAGACACCTAAAGCTAAATGTAGCCCCAAATGTCATTTTCCGATAACGTGTCTATCTTCTGCACAAAGCTACGAGTCTCCAAAAGCAGGGGCAAAGTCTTAAATACACAGGAAGGGCAGAGAAATTCAGTTTGTTTAACTGAATTTAAATAGTGGTAGTGAAATGCAAGGGAAGAAGTGTTATGCATGGCGTCTGAATACTTGTCAATGATTTTAGGCTTTTAGGTCAGTTTTACTAAGACCACAGAAGGGAACTCAATGTAGAAACAAACCGACTGCAGTGAGGAAGTGGAAACCGAGGCAGCACAGTATAAACAAAGAGGAAGTGTCACCAAACACTCTGAACCACAGACACTAACAGCTTTAGAAAAAAGTTTAGCATTTTATGCCATGTGTTTTTTAATCCATTTAATATATGCCTCATCTAGCCAATTTTGTTGAATCCTACTTTCTTTGGTTTTTATTTACAAGCAAGAGTGACTTTTGTTTTAAAGTTATGAACGTGGTCTTGATTATATGCTGTTCTAGTACACACATTCCTGCTGCCACTTGAGCATACCTGATCTCATCGGACCCCCAATTCTCCACATGATGTCCACAGAGTTCATGCCTCTTGCCCAAGATTACACAAGATATCAACCAATTGAACTGGACTAGACTCAGGTCTTCTTGTTAAGTGCTTTATTGACTACAGCAACCTGCAGTTATATTTTTCTGGAAGTAATTCCTACTTTGGCGGTGAGAAATTCAACGGGCTGTATTATCAGGAGGCCCGTGTCCGCACCACCATTCAATATCTTCGGTATTGGATACATCGTTTTATGTCATTAAGTCTTGCTTAAAACCCTATTTGACTCTAAAACTTTATAGTCTGTCCATTTTAAGACATTTCTCTGATGAAATTGAAGCTTAGACATTTGTGACTCTTTTTTTTTTATCACTTCTATTATCTTCAGTATCTTTTCCTACTCTGCTCCATTTGATTTAGCTAATAAACCTTTTATTGTTCTGCTCCAAGGGTTCCCTAAGACTTTTCAAGGATGTTTTAGAGTTTAGGCTTTGAATACACAAAGGAAAATAAATTCTAATAAGATAGCTTTGCCTAATTTCATATAAAAATGAATTTGGAATTTATATTTTGTTATTGAACAAAAATGATATGGAGAGTTGGAGATTCTCAAGACATAAAAATGACCTTTCTCAGAGGTTATTTTTTTCTCATGCAGAACGTGCTCCATCATTTCAGTGCTAAACCAGAATGGTCTGAGCATAGGCAGAGAAATTCCTACAGCAAGCTCCACCCTTGTCTTCTTTAACATCTCCCTGATCACAAAAATGAACAAACAAATACATGAAATAAAAATAAAAAAGATATTTGATCACTGGGGAATCCACTTGCCACTATGTCAGTTATTATTACATTATTTTGCCTCAAGAAATGCTATAGAAAGATGAGGGAGCAAAATCCTCTTTCCATTAGGGTGTGGGTGAGGTTCTGGAGCTCTTTAGAAATGCTTGTATCAGAGGTCTAATAACTCCTTTGAAGGACCAACTCTCTGCATTTTTGTCATTGTGTTCCCATCTATGCTATTTTCTGCTGTAATTTACTTGTCAGAAAGATCACAGGAAACCAGTAATTTATTTTGTGCATAAAGCATTGTGTGGCTGTGGCTGCCTTTTCTCACAGGGCTATAATCTTTCATTTGTCTAAATGGAATGATGTATGAACAGACATCACTGCTTGGCATGCCCAGGCTGCTATTCGTCCACACCTCTGGTGCCTTCATAGCATAGCTCCTCGGAATGAGATGCCCCTCAAAAGGGGGTTGCAAAACCTATGAGAAAGGCTCCTAAATGAGGATCTCCAAGATAGGTTGATACCACTGCAAACTAATCCTTAAAATTGGCAACATTTGCATTGCTCAGTACATCTTCGTCTTATTATATAAGAAAGAGCTAAATAAAATTCCTTGTGCTGCTTCCGGAAAAAAGTTGATGAGCACACTAAGCATTTCATGAGATGAAGAGAAACTGCCTTGTCTGCAATTGACCCCTCTGTTTGTTCCCAGCCTAAGGAAAACAAGTCACAGCATCGGTTAATTACTACTGGGTTTAGTTCCTAAAGATTTTTTCAATTGTCTCCTCTACACACCCTCTACCTTTTAAGCTCAAACTCTGTGCTGAATGAATATAAACAGAATTATTAACTTCATCATTTTCCCAGGCTTCTTTCCCATCCTCATTTCACATAAATGGCAAGAACTAAAATGAAAAGAGTTTAAAATATAATAAGATGGTTTCACTTGAGATAATTATAGAGATTTTCATAGGCTTTCGGAACCCTGTTTATTATCAGAAGTAGTTTGGAGATTTCGTTTCAATTTTGTCTGTGTAATTGACAGTGTGAGTACCGTGGCCCAGGAACTCTGTTGTCAGGGTTGTGGGGGAATAGAGAGGGCAGGGAGGTTTCCCATACGCAAATGTCAAGCCTCAGGGTCACCAGTGTGAAGAAAGAAAGCGAAAGAGTCCTTAATTTGGCTAAGGATGTCTACAAAAAAACAAAAACAAAAACAAAAACAACAACCCCAAAACAATACTAAAAACTACAGCAAAGATTATATTTAATGTTGAAATATTGAAAATTCTCCTGCAGGAATTGTGGGAAGTGGAATTTTTGTCCAGCAGAGCTCATCCACTCCCTTCTCGTAACCAAACACTTCCTCTCCAGCAGGCAAGTTCAGCAGAGATATATGAAGCGTGTACCCATGCTTAAAGGATAAGTGTACAAAGATTAAGAAGACATGACTCTTGCCCTGGGAGAGCTGATGTGTTGATCGATAAGCAGGCAGAATTCAACAGAGTGTAATACACTGATTTTTAGGTGTATGCCAACAACACCAAGGAAGCACTGAGGCCAAAACCTCTCAAAATATAGATTATTCATACCTTTTCAGATATCTTGAAAGACATGGATATTTCTGCAGAGAGTTTGGAGAATGGCAAATTGTGTCTAGTGCATAGTGCTTCTGAGTAATAAATAAGCCATTTATTTATTCATTCATTCACTCCTTTCAAACATTTATTGGTTTTACTCTATGCCAAGTGTTGTGCTAGGTCCTGGGGCTACAAAGATAATTTTCAATTGTCTCTTATTGTCAAGGAACTGAGCGCTGGACATTAAAAAGTAGGTTGAAAGGCCTTGAATAGCGTGAGAAAGTTCAAACATTCTGCAAGCAAAGAGAGATATGAAAATCGGGTTGATTTTGTTCTTTAACAGGGAATATGAGGGTTGTCCAGAAAGTACCCAGCCATGTAATATGAAAAATAGAGGCATTTATGGCTGGTTTTTTTCCAGACAGCCCTTATATGCTAAGATCTCTGAAAAGAGGGTGGGTTGGAGTGAGGGAAATTAATTGTCCTTGTTCAAATGATAAGGGTTTGAACTAGGGTAGATAAATCAGATTGGAAAGCAAGAAATTTTAAAAAATAAAATACAAAGGAAATCGGGTGTAGTTCAAGAATTTTTAACTATAAGTAAAACTGACACAAGTGTGAGAAGAAAGGATTTTTATCAAGATTGGTCTGGAAAATCAACGTAGGGCTCACGAATCAGATTAAGAAAATGTATAGCAAACAAAGAACCTCTGATCAACCAACAGCAGAGAGGACCTCCACCATCTTTGGTAGGAAAAATGTGCCCTAAATTCAGGGTGTTGCTGCTACTACCTGGCATGACTCCCTCTAAACATGCTACCCTGATCTGAGTCTGCACTCTGTTCGAGCTCTGTAAACCTATTTGTTCTCAGAAGTCAGGGTGCCAAGCCTGAGGGTGCAGGGAGAGGGGAGGGCAATGTGTGCCAGTAATTCTGCTGGCTTCTCCCCAACTGGAAAAGGAGCTCTGGGCATTAAATGGCCTCCCAATGACAACTGTTCTTTCCAAGGATTTTAAACCTTTATCATCAATACTCCAAGGGGGTCTAGATTTATTAACAGAGTGAATGATGCCGTCATTGACAAGGGACATAAAACCAGAAGAAAGGCAATAACAAGTTGGAGTTAAATTAAATTTGAGATACATTTGAGATAGCCCAGAAGTTGGAGATTGTGGTCTGGAAATCAGGACAGATGTCAGAGCTAGAGACAAAGACTTGTGAGTTCCATTATTTGGAAATATTATGCTCCCTTTAACTGCACTGTCTGTCCAGACCCCAGAAACAGCAGGAAGAACTACTCATCCCTAGCCTGTGGCTATTATCTTGCTTTCCTGTGTATTCCTGTATTTCATTCCATTTCTTGGTCTTCCAAAGTATTATTTAATCCCACATTTGGGAGGAAGGTAACCCTCAATGACCTAATTTCAAAAAGGTTTGTGCCAGGAATGGCCCTGTATACATACGACACCCAGATACCACCTTCTCTATACGTATATCAAATTAATCACTTCTGAGTGTGTTCATCAGTGATTCTACACATAGTTAAGCGATCAGCAGTCATTAGGAAAGTATTTTTAAGTAAGAGATCTCCCAACTCCTGAGTGCATGCTTTAACAATAGCAACCTTGTTTTTTATCTCCTACAAAATACACTTTTATATAGAATTTCCTTTGAGAACAGAGTTCTGATGTTAAAAACTAAGTTGTTTTCAAGTAGCAGTTCTCAAAACTTTTTTCTTTCAGGACATCTCTCTAACTCTAAAAGTTGAGGCACTCAAAGAGCATTTATTTATAAGGGTTTTATCTATTAATATATTTAACCATATTTGAAATTAACAATGAGAACGTTTAACATTTTTATTAATTTATTTAAAAATAACTATAAGAAACCCATTACATGATAACGTAAGTGTCATATTTTGTGAAAGATAACTATGCTATCCAAAACAAAAATAGTAAGTGAGAAAAGAGTCAGTATTTTATTAACATTTTCGCAAATCTAATGTCTGGCTTAGTAGAGGACAGATATGATACGTTGCTTTGGTTGACTTATATGATAAAAAGCATTATCTTATAGAGATACAGGTTTGGAAGAAGGAGGAGTATTTTCACAGTTTTTTTCAGATAATTGTGGATATTCCTCTTTGACACAATACCAAAATTTATTAATTAATAGTTTCTTAAAGGTTAATTGCAAGGCAGAATCAAAACCCATAATAATAAACTGTTTGAACTATATAACATTAAAATATAGTGGTTTATCTTGCACTTCGGTAGATCTTTCACCCATGAATACCTTTGTAATATAATGCATTGGTCATCTGGAAAATACGGGTTCTCTGAGTTATTTTATTTTTCAAAAGAATACATTTCCTTTGTAATGTCAAAAAATTACATTCAATAATATTACCACTAATGTCATCAGAAAAATATCTGCACGTTGGGAAGCTGTCAAAATTACAATGGTAGTTAAAACTTTTTCAAGATTCTAGTTTTTGCTTCAAAGCTTTAATTTTATTATTGGCAACAAGTACAATCAGCTATTTTCCTTGAAGTGACAGGCTATCTTCACTCTCAAAAAATATTCAAGTCTCATAACCATTGTTTGTTAGTCGTGCTTTCATAGCAAAGGGTGTTCATGGAAAAAGTATCTAGTTCAGTTTGCAACTAAAGCAATCACACAAGTGCTTTTCTTTAGGGCACTCACAGTACTTCTGTGTGCAATCTAGTAGTGCCTGACATGTACTTAACTACTTCACAACACACAATATTAAAAAAACGAGTACTCAAAAATACACATTATTTTTGTATAATAAAATGAACACCTATTTCACTCTTCCTTAAGACTATTTTTAAGTGAAACTGGATTATTATTTCCCTATGTGTGCCTGACATTGCTGTATATGAGACCAATGGTACAGTTAGGTGGCACTGCCTTGATTCCTGCTAAGGCATAAGCATTTTCATTGGTCACTGTGTCTTTTTTGTTTGTTTGCTTTTTTGTTTTTCATTTTTTTTTCTTTTAGTGTCAGTAAAGATCTCACTGGAGTGAAAAAGATAAATACCATTTTAGTATTGTTGTGCAAATAGTTTTGACCTTGTGGACCCCCTAAATGGGCCTAAGGAATTCCTAGTTCTATAGGTCATACTCTGAGAACCACTGCTTTAAACAGCAAACATAAAAAAGGAAAGTGTCAAGAGAGGTGTGAAGGAATCTCTGTGTTAGACTCTCAAAGATAAAAACAAAAAACACATTAGCTCTCTGAAAGAGCAATAATAAATTATAATTATGCATCTGTAGGAGTCTTGCTGTCTTTTGCACTTCAAGAAAATTTGAGGGTGTAGAGAAACTAGACCTACAACAAAATTAAAAGGTTTTTCTGACAACTGCAGATGAAATATCTCAAGGTTCCAGGGAGTATGACCAAAGTTTTGGAAAAGGACTTAGAACTCATTTGTGAATTCATCCATTGATTGCCAGCCCCAGACTCTGAAAAAAACAAACAAGCAAATTTTTATGTACAATCTACAGATTGTGTAGAACACAATTTTTTTTTTTAGAAAGCTAATTAGAAGACCTAGCAATATCAGCAGTAATTTTGAGCACTTACAATAAGTCAATCATTGTATTACACATTTTTTATAAATTGCCTTTAATTTCTTATCATAATTTTAATAAATGAAGTTGTATAGTATAATAAATTGAAACACTTTCTATTCCTTTTTTGTGGATGAGGAAAATGAGACTTTAAGACAACTGTCCAAGATCACGTTGCTAATAAGTATTAGGGATGAGATTTGAATCCCTGCAGCAAGCCTTGAGCTGTTACTGAACTTCTGACATCTTCTTTTCATTGTAAAATGCTACTAGCACCAATCTAATGGAGGTCTGTAAAGAATGGATGCGGTAACACACATGAAAGAGGATGGTATGGTGCTGGGGATATTGGAGGTACAGGATAATTCTTATTTAACTCCTATACTGACCTTAGAAACTCTCCACAGTTATTGTACATTGTAATACAGAGGCAAAACACGAATGTAAATAACTTCAATACAAAGAAATTTTGCTAAGTGCCAAAGAGAAGCATATATTATGTCTTCTGGGAGTTTAGTTGGGGCAAGGGTGGTGGGTGTGGACATTACCATCTGCTAAAGATAGGCAGGATCATATGGGAGGAGGAGGGTTATTCGAAAGGGTAGAATTTAGTAGATTTTGCTGAGCACTTGGGCATGCAGTGATCTGAAGCTTGTTATTAGATATTGTATTGCTACCCTATTCTATTTTTAATGACTACAAACATATGTGTGCATATATATACACATGCATGTATACACATACGTATGTATACGTGTAGTATACACACTCATATACACATTTGCAATATTTATGCCATTGTTTTTTGTTAGGTTGGTGAAAACCTTATTTAGATACTCATGAAAAGTGAAGAATTGACAGTTTTATTTATACTTGGTAAAAAGATCAGTGTTTTTTTGGTTTCCAAGTCTAACCTGGTAAAGTCAGTTTCTCCACTAAATGCATTGCTGGCCAAATACACACACACACACACACACACACACACACTATATGTGACTTGCATTTCTGGAGGAGTCCTTGTTTAGCTTCTAACATATTCATGTAGGAAATAATGCTAAAGGAGTGCTTTCACGCACGCTGGTTTCTGTAGCATTTCCTTTGCAGGGATGTGGCCTTGAATAATCACTGGTCAGTGCTTCTCCCATCTGTGTGCCTTGCGGGGTTGCCCCGTATTCTACAGAGAAAGTAGCCAGCTCTTCTCTGTGGAACATGGATAATTCCATTCACTTCTGACTGTGAGAGTATTTTGAAATCTCTTCCTCGTGACAGGTGCTAAGTAAAGAAATTATTCCACTTAACTGGTTTATTGATTGTACAGAGTAATTGATTTTATGGTCTGTAGTAGTATCGTTTCTTACTTTGTAAAGTAAAAGAATCTAAACAGCGTACATAAAACTGAAAATATCCTACTAGAGTATCCTAGAGATGAAATATCTTCATGAAAAATATGAGGATTTCAGCCATCAGCACTCTTGCTGCCTCAAACTCTGCTTATCTCTGGCTCCTAGTGGACTAGTCTAGGCATCACCACTAACCTTTTGTCAGAAAAGCCCCCCTGGTTATGTGCAATCATTTCTCATTGATATCCTCCACTGACAGTACCATCCATCACTGTTATGGGGAGGTAGAGACCTGAGACCTCGAATTGTGAAGAAATGAACCATTAAAACCAATGGGTGTTTTTCTCTATCCCACAAAGGCAAACTAAAAACTGCTACCGCTCTCATTTTTTAGCAGCACAATTGGGGCAAAGAGCATTACGAAATTGCATCCATTGTGGGGTGGTAGTTTAACTCTGATGGATTCTCTCTCTGTACCTGCTTTGAGGTTTGGCTTGGGAGAATGGGCATGCAGTATTATAAGAACGGGCATACTGAAATATCCAAAGCTCATTCTTACTAGTGATCATGACAGAATATTTAGTTTAAATTTCTGCTTTAAATCTAGGTTATAGAAAGAAAGGGCAGACATCAAACCCCTTTCCCATGGTACTTCCTGAAGACGACCTTGCGGGAGTTCTGGTCATTACCATGGCAGCTGAGGTCAAAGAGTAAATTCCACTTGTGCAACTTGAAACTCCCAGCTTGCTTTGGGATTTAAGCAACTCTGAGAATGCTGGGCCAGGTTTGCACAGACTTTGAGGCAAGCTGCCTGTGTGCATAATGTTCAGGTGCCCCCTGTTTTTTGAGTATGTACAACTTCCATTTATTCATGCAGATTTGGTAATTGTCTATTTAATCACCTATTTGCATGCACAATTACTCAGTTTGGGCACATCCACACACATTTGCATATGTAAATCTTGACTTGGGCTCTAGCAAAATGACTGCACCTGCAAACTGCAGCAGGGCCCATTTATAAACCCTTAGGGGGGAGAATCTGCCTTGTCCCAAGAAGGAAAGTGGGACCAAATGGGCTTGAGATCCAAAGAGTGAGCATTAATTATAGTATGTGTAATGAAATCAATTTGTTTTATTTTAAGTCTGAACAGGAAAATAAAAGTGAGAAAATATATTGAGTATCCTCCAACAGAGAGGAGTAAGACAAAAACTTTTAAGATGAAAATGAAGACCAAGATAAAAAATATTGTAAGAAAGCAAAAGTAACACTGAGTTGAATCTTCTGAAACTCTGTCAATATAACATTTACTTTTGGTATTTTAAAAAAATATAATTTTTCAAACTCGAAGCCAGAAGGCTGAAATTAAGGTAGTCGCCATCTTTGATGGGAAATGGAGCAAATGACACAAATGTATGGTTTTAGGAAGATCCCTTTTCTCTCTCGATAACAGAACCACCTAAGGCTCTATGCATGAGATTGCTTTCCCTGTGCATACAAATGTTAAACTCAGCTCTCTGGTGCTTCTTTAATAACTCTTAACTATCAACATAGAACATGCCCAGATACATATGGGGAGAATTATCATCTAGTACAGAGACTGGAGGGGAACATAATTTCTTACTATTACGCATAGGAACTTCTTGGCATTAGTTTGAATGTCTCATTTGGAAGGGTATTTAAAATTCAGATTATTAGGCCATCCCTGAGACTGATTCGATCTATGTGGGACTGAGCCAAGAATCTGCATTTTATCCAAGAATCCAGGGGACTCTGATGCATGTGGGTTTGGAACACACTCTTAGAAACACTGATTACTATGGCTTCCAAGAAAACTGGTATATGTGTGTATGTGTATTTGTGTGTGCGCGCACGCATGCATGTGTGTGTGTGTGTGTGTGCGTGTGTGTGTGTGTGTGTGTGTGTGTATTTTCCCCCAAACATATAAAAAACTCTTCCTGGTTCTAAGAAACCAGTTCCTTAGAGATTGCTCCATAACAAACTTACACTGTACAGGTTGGCTTGCAGTAGGGTCTGTAACAGAACCAGGGTTAGCCTCGTATTGCTATTAATAGCACCCAGGGCTGGCATGCAAAACCACATTCCAAACCCCACTTCCACATAGCATTAGATCAGCTTTTCTTAGTAGCCCAGGGAACCAAGAGGTCCTAGTTCAGCCACGGTAATTAGCAGTTCTCCTTGGAACAAGTTTGAGCCACAAGGTCTGGTATAAGCTAAATAGACATAGTCGTAAGTTGTGATAGTTCATTAATTGTTTTTTTGCAATTCATCCCAACACTCTTTTACTCTGTATAAATTTGTACACTTTTGATTTTTCCTTTTAGCTGGTTATAGTGTATGCCTGGCTCCCTCATATCATAAGAGAGAAATAAAATTCTTAATACATGCTCAATTTTATATCTGCATGAATCATGACTATTTTTTTCCGAATTATCTTTTAACAGTTTTCACAGTTCCACCAAGATGCGCAGTGGATTCACCTGACTTGATTTTTTCCCCCAGTTTTCCTCTACGTACAATTATTTTTAAAAAGTCTATTTATGTATATATAGACACATTAATCCTGCCATTACTATCTGGTATTTTTCTTTAATATTTTCCAACATCACTAGAAATTCTTCCAATACATCTTTGGCTGTATAATTTTCTATCCTATGAGAGCATCGTAATTTATTTTGTTACTGCCTATTTTAAACTTTAACACACAGGTTTTTTTCCATTTTTTAAAAAAAGTGTAAATAACACTACACTGATAAACATTTAAAAACTTCACTTAAAAATATTTGTTTAAGATAGATTGTGAAAAGAAAAAAAGTGAGGTGAGGGTACATTATTAATTAGTTTGAATCACAGGAGCAGTTATGCATTAAATAAGTCATCAGTAAATTTTGTTTTTTAAAAAAGAATATTTTTATTCCTTTTTTGAAGGTGATGTGCTTTATAAGAATCTGGTTCTGATTTGTTACAGCTGGGATAATCAGAAAGCATCATTTTCCTTTTTTTTTTTTTATGGGAAGAAGTCTAAAGAGAAGGACAGCAAGATGTTGATTGTGTTTGATGGAGACCCCTAGATAACTTAGTTGTTAGTTTCTAGACAGGACATAGAAATAAATCCTACCTTTATTCATATAAATTTGTGCTCTTTTGACTTTCCCTTTGAACTAGTTATAACATTTAATTTGATGCTCACAAAATACCTGGAAGATGGGTGTTACTGTCTCTATGTTGCAAATGAGGGAACTAAAGGTGTGTCCAGTCACACAGGATCGTGAGCTCTGGTCCTTCTCCCAGATTCTGCACTCTGCCTTCGGGGCTTCCCGGCAGGCCAGGGAATTGACATCTTCATCTCTCCTTTCTCCTGTGAATGTTCTCCCAGAGGAAGGGCTGCCCATTAGTTCTTCTTTCTACCATTGACCTTGAAAACCATCTATCTCTTCCAGTAATTACTTGGATGAAAATGGTGAACCCAGCTGCTTCCCTGGTGATGCTTTAGCTCAGCCTTATGAAAGCTCCCTTTGTAGAAGCTGCTGCTTGTCTCTTTCTTTCACTTGATAATTCCCAAGGGCGAGATTACCTACTACCAGCTGCTCCTCTCTACATGCAAAGGGATTGAGGAAAATCAACCCTGATTAAATCTACACATTGTCTTTCCCATTCCCCTCCAGTGAACCCCAAGAAAAATCACTGGAGTTACAAGACATTGGCTTCAAGATTTTTCAGAAACTCCAACAGATTATTAAACTGATGAAAACAAGACACAAGAGAGTACGTAGTTCCTTCTCATCTACACAGCGATTGTGGCCATTGTTTATGTCAATTTTTCCTCTAGCTGGAGGTTTTTAATTTAAAATTGAGCCATCATAAATATACTTATGAGAGAGACAAGGCACCTTTCTGAGTCAGGTTTAATCAGAAATTCTGCCCTTCCCAGGATATTAGGAAAGTTTTTAGTATCTTTTGTTTAATATCCACAAAATATTAATTCCCAACCTAGGTATACCTTTTACTAATTAGCTATTGGCAATAGCCACATATTAAAAATGGCATGCAAATAGTCCTTGTTTTTCACTAGTGTTTAAGTGTACGTCTTCTTGCTCGTGCGTGTGTGTGTGTGTGTGTGTGTGTGTGTGTAAAGAAATGTTACAACCACTTTAAAAAGCAATTTGACAGTTTCTTCATAAGTTAAATATAAATTTACCATATGTTTCAGCAAGTCCAGCCTTAGTAATCTACCAAAAAAAAGCATATATATCCACACAAAGACTTGTACAAAAATGCTGATAGCAGCATTATTTATAACAACCCCAAACTAGAAACAATCAAAATATCCACCGACCAGGAAATGAGTGAACAGACTATGGTATATCCATATAGTAGAATACTATTTGACAATTAAAAATAAATACTGAAACATGGTACAACATGGATAAACTCCAAATATAGTACACTAATAAAATAAGTAAAAAGACCACAGAGTATATGATTTCAATGATATGAAATGTCCAGGAAAGGCACATTTATAGAGACAAAAAAATAGATCAGTGTGATTGCCTGGACATAGGGGTAGGAACAGGTAGTGATGGTAAAGGATTTTTGGGGTAACGACATCTTATTATAACATTGAGATTGATTCTCAGCACAAGTACCTCTTAGGAAAAGTTAAGCGCTCCTTAGAGATGCTTTCCTGCTTCAAGGTCTATTTGCATACCATTTCTAGTACGTGGCTATTGCTAACAATCAGTCATAAAGGGTGTATGTAGGCAGGTTATTTTCAATTCATGTAACATAAAAAAGAGGTCCTTAAAGTTCTAAAACTTGATTGAGGCAATGATTATACAACTTTGTAAACTTACTAAAAATTGTTTAATTATATATTTAAAAGGGGATAATTGGATGCTATGTAAACTATACTTTAATAAAGCTGATTTAAAAATGGAGAAACTATTCCAAACTATTATTATTCATTGTCTTTTTAGACTATCTCATCTCACGTAATTTTTTTTTTTTTAGAACTTTGGGATAGCAGTTCACATGAAGTGATTATAATACATATTGTTGCTTATTTTGTTTTCCAACTGTACTGATTCCACTAAAGGTACATTTGCATATGAGAGGCTCCCATAGTTAAATAAAACAGCACTTTATCATATCTGGAGATTCTCTGCAGAGTCGCTTCCTGACTTCTTGGGAATGTAATACCCTAAAGCATACTCTTTCACTGGAGATGAATAGTTAAAAAAAATAAATCTGCAATCTGCAATTTCTCCCTATCTATTATTTGTGTCTTATTCTAGAAATTATATATTCCCATGCTGGAAACACTATTTGGATGTGTACAGATGATTCTGAATATAGACGTAGTCTAAAAGATGCCTACGTGTACATTTATGTACAGACACAAATTTTAAAATTCCAATTGATGTTCCATTAATAAAATGAAGAAAGTACAAGAAATTTTCAGTAAATCTTCAATATGGTAGCCACTAGCCACTTGGGGCTAGTCTAAATTGAAGTGGGCTTTAATTGTAAAATATTCACTAAATTTCAAAGATTTAGTATAAGGAAAAATTATAAATTATAAATTAGTTTCTATATATTGGTTACATGTTGAAATGATAATATTTAGGATATATAGAGTAAAATAAAATATAGTATTATCATTATTTTTATCTGTTTCTTTTTAGTATGACTAAAGATAAAGTCCAAATTTGAGATGGATTGATTCTATAAAAGAAGCCATAGGCACAAGTCTACAGGAGGCTGAGCAAGACTGTTGAGAGCAAGACATTGTGGACATTATTCATTCATAGGGTCGCCAGGAGTTGGAGCTAACTCAATGGCATAACACACACACACACACACACACACACACACACACACACACACATAATCTGTGTGGTTCACATTGTATTTCTAGTGCATAGTGTTGCTATAGGGAAAGCTGTTACTCTCACTACCACCACCACCACCACCACCACCACCACCACAACCCCACCCCACATTCCCTGGGAGGAGAATAGTGTCTGCTAGAGTTTCATCCCAGACCTAGGGAGGAGTTTCTTCAAGCAGAACTTTCAGATTATCAATAGGTGTTCACTGTAGTAAAGGGGATGGTGGATAGTAGCCAATGGCAGCAAGATAAACACATCTGCGTGCTGATCAGCTGTTCAGAACTTGTCAAGGGCAACACATGTCCAAGTGTGTCTGAAACCTGGATGTGAATCACATGAAAGAAGAAACTAGCCTGAGCTGGCCACAGCAGCGCAAAGCTGAGTCTGAGTGAGAGAAGAACGAGCAGCAAACAAAAGCTAAGGGCAGACTGAAAGACACTAGCTGAAGGAAAATGCTCTTTGCCCATATCATGAAAATTGGAAGAGAAATAAGAAAGAGCTAAACTTTGATTCTAACTCAGATTTTGTTTATTCAATGTATTGATTACACCGTAACAATCTCTCTTCAAAAATAGGGCTGTTGCAGTGCAGAATTCCAGGCTGCTATTCACAGCGTAGCCCAGGTGAGCGGTGCCCAGGCATGGGGAAGGCCAAAGCGCTCACACAGGTGTTCAATGGAATCCACTCGAAGCAGATGCCATCACCGAGAGCATGAGGCCAGCTTGCAAAGGCACCAAAGCAAATAAGAATTTTCTGGGAGTTCCCTGGTGGTGTAGTGGCTTAAGGCTTCAGTGCTGGTACTGTCAACGCTGCGGCCTGGGTTCAATCCCAGCCAGGGAAGTACCCACATACTACCAAAAAAAAAAGAAAAAAAAAAAGAATTTTCTGATCCCTGTACTCCACTCTCTCTCTCATGGAGAGGTCTGAAACTGGCTAGCAAAAATGTGGAGAGAGTAAGAGGGTAGTAGAAAACTAAAGAAGAAGCCAATTCTGACCTCTTTCTTCATGTCAGACCTTTTAGCCTAAAGCTGACCTGAGCTGGTGGTTGAAAAAAAAAATCTACCATTAAATCAATTTCTGACCAGTGATTAATATTGAACTAGATTCTAATTTCTGATTTAAGAACACATTGGTGACTTGAAGAGGCCATACAACAGTGATTTAGTTAAGAGCTCGGAAAATAAAGTTGTGGGTCTGCCTAAATTTTCACCTAAGGGTAATAAAATGTTAATAAATTTAAAGTGACAGTGACGGAGAACTGAGTTGTGATTCTAAGTCAGGTTGGGCTTGTTTAATGTAATGATGACACTGGAATAACCTCTCTCTTCAGAGGCTGGGCTGTCGCAGTGCAGAGTCCCTGGGAATGGTACCTCCTGGCGTTTCTGGGGTAGAATCTGCGTGTCCTGTGAAGGACCCCAGTTCAGAGTGGTGTCCGCTGCGGGGTAAATGTGTTGGGAGTCAGGCGAGCCTGGCCTCACATGTCTTTAAGTGATGAGATTATTTGAAAAGGTGCTGAATCTAAGGTTCTGTCTCAGGCTAATCCTAACTCCCAACCATGTGCTCCTTTTTCTACAATAGGGTAAAGGGTCAAACTCAGCCCTTTTTGAAAATCATTCTCTTTGGTGTAATGTGATCCTTTGCCCAGAGGCCTGCAGAGCTCACAATGACTCCTAAAATCAACAATGCCATCACTGTGATCAATAATGCTATCAGTGACTCATTGATTGTTGCTAAGTGAGTGTCAGAGACCAAGAAAATGAAATGTACCCTACATACATCTAAATCCACGCCCTTTGGTGCCTTAGCTCAGTGTTCCCAATGGACACTGCTTAAGTGAAATTGGATACAGGGACCGCTATCTAGTAGTCATTGTCCATCTAGCTATCAGAAAAATGCATATTTTTCATTTTTAATATTGTATAGTAAGATACTACAAAGCAAAGTCATACTTATTATTTCTGAAAATTATTTTAGGAAAAACATGAAACTATGAAAATATGATAAATGGATAATACACTATGTGATTAAATTTCTAGCTCCTCACATAACCTTAGATTTTCATGCCTGTGTTCTCTTAATTTATGGCTTGGCTCCATTTTTAACCTTGTAAACTGTATCTGATTTTCCTTTTGAGTGCTGGCCAAGCTCTACCTTGTTCACACGTAATGCCTGAGTGATCCTATCAAGATGATAAGAGTCTCTAGATGACAACACAGTGGTCATGGCTCAGACAGCAAATTTATGTTTTAATATTCCCATCACTTGAAGAAGTAAATGAGACATAACACACAGAATGCAAACCAAAGAACTGCAGCTAGCCTCTCAGAGTGGCATGCTCAACTAATCACCTCCCATATCCTTTCCCGTGTGGCCAAGGCAAGAGTCAGTTTCTGTGGATGACTCTATCCCACAGCAGGGCCTTTGCATGTTTCTTTGCCTCTCTCTGCAATCATTTTTCTTTTATTCTCTGTTCGTGGCGACTGCCTTTTCATCCTTTAAATCTCAACTTAAATGCCAACTTCGAGATGCCATCTTTGAGCAACTGATTAGGTTCTTCTATGACTTTGTATCTTAGCTAACTTTTTTCCTTTGTAGCACAAATCATATTTGAAATTCTTGTCTTTGCTATCCCATTCTAACATGTGTTCTATGAAGGCAGGACTCATCTCTCTTGTTGACAAGTCTATCGCAGAGCTGACCTCAGTCTCTGATTTATAATTGTAGTTCAATAAATGCTTGATGAATGAATAAATGGTTAAATGAAAAACAACCCTTGTCATCCTGATAAGAATTTTGCCTTATTTAGCCAAACATTTTAGAGGCAATATCATACAACAACTAAGAACAAGACCCCATGGCTGTGGTTTTCCTGGTCACTAGCTATGTGACCTTGGGCACCTTACATTTTTGCAAGCCTGAGTTTTCTCAGCTATAACACAGTAACCAGTTCATTGAGTTGTTGGGATAACAGATGAGCAATGCGTGTACAATACTTACCGAGTTCTTGCCCCTGGTTATTAAATAGTAAGTGCTATCTATTTTTATTTCAGGTCTCCAAGAAAAGATATTCCAACATCATTCCAGTTAAAATAATAATATTTATATAAGTCTTCTTTGTTCAACATGCTCCAGCCCCACCATCAATACATACCATTCTTCAAGCCTGGGTTCAAGTGTCCCTTCCTCCAACAAACCTTTTCTGAAGCTCCCATGTTGCACTGGTGCTCCTGATGAGTCTTCTGGGACTGGGATCACACAGCTTCTAAGCCAGTGATCTCCAACGTGATGAGTCTTCAAGAAAACTATTTGAAATCATAGTTTTACACTTTCTATCATTAACCCCAACAATAAATGAATTTTGTGCCACCAACGTTGCGAAACAGGATTGGGAGAGAGAGGTGGTGAGACTGCTGAAATTTTGATTAGGAACAGATAACATTAAGACTGGAATATAACCTTAAATGGTCTGCGTGCCAGCACAAATGTCTCTAAGATGTTTTGTAAATAAAGCCCTGGTTTTGTGGTCATTGATTCTCAATGTTTTGTATGTGGTGGGTATAAAATGAAGGGATTGGGGTGGTTAGGAGAGGATGTACAAGAGGGAAAAATTGATGCTGCACATCAGAATTTCCTAGAAATAGTTTAAATACTCATACCTGGATGATCTAGTTTATCCCTTATCCAAGGAAGTCTATATCTTTCTCTTTCTAAGGCTCATCCCTAATGAGGAAGTTACACAACTATTATTTTAGCTAACAGCAGATACAAGTTGAAATGGAAGGGCAGGGAAATCATGAAAATAACAGGAAAACCAAGAAAGGAGAAAAAGAAAATAAGCAAATATTTGGAATAAGTAGAATTTTCACATGGTAGTATAAATGGCCAAATAATTCATTAATATGTAGAAACTGATTTTCGTCTGCATTTGCTCAAATTTGGTAGAAAGAAATAAAACTAAGATAAGTAATTAATAGAAAAAAGTAACTCAAATGAATAAGCAGTAAGTACTCTTTTAAAAGAAAACTTACATGAAACAACATTTAAGTTGATGGTAGGATAGAAAAGACACATCTCCTTGTTCCCTAGTTAATGACAGCTTAATTAAGTGTGAATGCTGCACTTACCAATTACTTGGGGACAGCTTCCAGGGAAGAAGGTGTAATGGCTTAGAAAAATAAAAGTCTTCTTTAGTGCTGTATTGGCATCCCTCAAACCTTTTCAAGCATGGGATCTTTTAAGCAAATTTCTGTGAATAAAAAAGTCTGCTTTTCTTTTGCATGAAAGCGTAATTCTCTAATTAATTTTTACTTCCCTGTACTTGCTTTATATCATGCTAAAGTCTGCGTAGTAAAGTCTACATTGGTCATGCAGGGACTGGACCCACAAGGGCCAAGAAGTACTTTAGAGGCTAGCAGTGGACTTGCTGTAGGTTCCAGGCTGCCAAAGCACCACCAACTATAAAGATTCACTCAAGTAAGTGCCTATGAAGCCACTGGAGAAAACCATTCCCATCAAAACAGAGTAACGTCCATTCAGCTCCAGCAGATCATTGTTGCCATGACAGAAATGTACTTTAAAATACTTTAGAAGGAGCTGATTCTCAGCCCTGGTCTTTAAAATCACCAGAGGATCTTTAAAAAATAGACTAATGACTGGGCCCTACCTAAGGCTTTAATTCAGAATCTCTAGTGTGGTGTTTGGGCACCGGAAATTTGAAAGTTCTCTAGGTGATTCTAATTGCAATCAGAGTAAAGAAATGCTAGCTTAGACAATGTGATATGTGTGTGTGTGGTAGGGTCAAATTATAAACCAGATGTATCAGGCATTATGCTCAGTAAGTGGTTCACATTGTAGGAATAATCAGCCAATATACCAAAAAGGCCACCCTCCAAAAGTGGCTTCGGTCAGATCAGTATCAGAAGTTAAGTTAATAAATATAATGAAAATTTTAAAAAATCATTAACATGTTAATTAGTGTAATTTAGCTTAATTATTAGCATAATTTCAGAAATGGGCTTTTATTGGTAGAATTAGAGTATATTTTAGAGACACTCTTCACATTTGTATGAACAGTGTCTGAATCTAATAATACCTGTAATGGTGCCTAAGTCTAGATTCTTGTACCCAGTCATTGGGTAAGAGCATTTAAGGTTCTCCAATGCTGACATTGGGAGTACTAGAATCCTGCTTGTAGAATCACCTTGTATCTTCCTGAAATGAGCCTTTGTATGAGATTTGGTCAGAGCACATAAAAGAACCAAGAGTTGGGTAGAGCTTCATCAACCTCACAAAACAGCTTGCTAGCAAATGTTTATGCAATGGATACTAGCGTTATGGCAGAAATTGGTTTGAGACTTACTGAGAAGTTGGGAAAAGTGGCTAACTCTCACCATTCTAAAAGTTTTACAAGTTACTGTCTACTTATCAAAAGAACCCAACAGTTACTGACTGGCTTGGGTCAGTTTTGCAACAGTTATTAAAGGGCAATATGACTCAATGTTGTCCAATTTTCCAATTTTCCAATTTATTTTTGGAGGTAGAAAAAATATTTTTATGTGAATATTTTAAATGTTGCAACTAAAACTAAATTTGTAAAACAAACAAACAAACAAAATTTTGGGAAGACCAACAACTTCTCTCTGAGCCACGTTGGACCTGTAGGCTGTGTGTAGTGCTCTCTGACTCCAGGCATGTGAGAGTCAGCCTTGGGCCTCAGGAACCCCTCAGCAATCTGAGAACTTTAGACAGTCCTGGCAGGAGGATAAAAACTGGACTTGAAGGCCAAGTTGCAATGGTCTCAGTGAAAGAACAAATTAGTGACATGGGTGGACAGAAAAGTGTTCTACCTTCTCCAGGCTTGGGGCAGTTCTCAAAGGCAGAGCCAGAGAGAAGCTTGTAGATATGTCCAGACCTTTTATGGAACCAGCAAGAGGAGAAAGGGTTGCAAACTGGGAGGGGTTTATTGACTTACTGGCTTTATCATGTCACATTGAGCATCTGCATTAGTCTTGGACTAAAGCATTGGAACATGGGTGATGGTTGATGTCTAGGAGAAACACTCCCGTGCTTTTCTCTACTCACACGCACAATACTTCTGACACATGTGTGGGTTGTTTTTATTTTCTTCCCACACCAAGCAACTCTCTGATATATTAGCTGGATGGCCTATAATTCAATTCAATCCTGACACTGTGGATACCTACCTGAAGTTAGCATCAGATCCCACAAGTTAAGGACTCAGTCCCACAAGGCCGTCCTCTCTTCTGATGTTGATCCCAAATCCCAGGCTGTCACCTGTACTTATGGCCACTGGCTATAACTGGATTTCCCATAACCCCCTCGTAGGTTCAATAATTTTCTAGAATGGCTCATAGAACTCAGGGAAACACTTTTACCAGTGTATTGTAAAGGATAAAATAAAGGATATCGATGAACGGTCAGATGAAGAGATACATAGGGCAAAGTATGAGGGGAGGGACGCAAACCCTCCATGCCCTGTTCAGGTGCGAACCACTCTCTGAGTACCCCCCACCCCCACCGTCTTCACCATCCTGGCAGCTCTTCAAACACTGTATTTTTGGAATTTTTATGAAGGCTTCATTATGTAGTCAGGATGCATCATTAATGTAGTCTTCAGCCCCCTTCCCCTTCCCAGAGGATGAGGAGTAAGGTAAAACATTCCAAGGTTTTTAATGATGGCTTGGCCTTTCTGGTGACTAGCCCTAATCCAGGAACTCTCCAGGAGACCCCAGGAGCTATCTCATTAGAACACACAAAAGACACTCATCACCCAGGAAATTCCAAGGGATTTAGGATCTTAGTGTCAGGTACCAGGGCCAAAGACCACAAATTAGAACAAAAGATGTTCCTGATATTCTTATCACTTAAGAAATTATAAGAATTTTAGGAGCTCTGTGCCAGGAACCAGGGACAAAGAGCAATTAGACATTTGCTATTATTACACCATTGGGGATTTTTAGGTTTCTAGATAGGAGAAGGCACTTAGAAGACCTCTGAGGAAAAGTTGGTGGAGGTTCTCAGAGTCCCTGACATCTGCCAGCAGGGCACACTAGAGCGTCTTTAGACCAACGCTCAGAAAGGTTCCAGAGAGCACCAGGGACCTACATACTTGTGGGTGTCCTAGCCACCATGTGGATATGCTTTTTTCTGTTGCATTTTTGCCAAATGTGTATCCCACACAAGCTCACCTATAGGGGAAAGTAGAACCCCTTGCCTTCAAGAAGTTTGGGATTTAGAGACATCAATAGGTAAATACAAGCCCGCTGCAAAGGAAACACAAAATACAAGAGAGGTGAGTGTTAATAATGGCCAGTGTGAGCCAATAAATTAAAATAAAAATGACCACCTCTGAATAATTTAGTTTAGATTTTGAAGCACGGTTTGTGTTTGAATTCTTGATTTCCTCAAATGAAGTGAGGGAGAAGACACCATGTTTAGAAGCAAGAAGGCAGACCGCTTTGGATGAGGTAGAGAGACATTTTATTTTCTTAACACTTTTTTTTTAACTGAAAATGTAACACATCAAGAAGGTAAACTATATAACCAGTATAAAGGAAATGTAATAGATGTTTTCATTTTTTTTCTATCCTAGACCCTCTGTCTTGGGAAGGAGAACATTAAATCTCATCCCACTTTTAGGGTCTGGGACTGAGAGCTCTGGCTGGCCTGGAGCTCCAAAGTTTGACATGAGGTAGTCATCAACTGGTTATATTGGACTGCTGACAAATGGTATAATATAAATGCTTTGTCTTAGTGCCAGGCCATGACACCACTGTTAAAGGCAAAGGAACAGCTTTCATAGAATGTGGAAGGTAGAAGAAACACTAGAAGTTATCTCTATCAAGCCTCATTTTTTTAAATGGGGAAATCAAAGTCCAGGGAGTTAATGAGCTCACATTAGATCCCATGACAGAGCACTGGCTAGCGTCTGTCTATAGACTCCTCCCACTGCTGATGCCCAGCTAATTCACAAGGCAGCATTGCACACTGACCTTTGATACTGCTGAAAGAAAGTAGTGGATCATGCAAGACAGTGCATATTTTGCTACAATACTGGGGAAAGTTTGATAACCCAAATAAAATGTAGAAACTACTAAAAATCATTATTATTTATTTAATATTTATTTTTTATACAAATAAATGAGTGACTAAGGATATAGTCACATTGAATGCACAAAGCTTAATCCAGAACAAAATGCAAAAATATTGAGCAATTAGGACACAGTATATACATTTAGAAACTTTATCTATTTTCTTGTGTTAAAAATTTAGTTCAATTCAAAGGGATATTTTAAAGTCCTTCTGCTACTCAGTGTTATACTAGGTACTGTGAAATAGAAAAATGTCTAGTACACATCTCTGGAATGCAGGTACATTGAGCACCAATGTGCTGGCCCCAACGACTATCTGAGGACAATTTATTATGTTTACAGAAAGGAAGAGAACTCTGAGACTTGTTGAGTATGTCCCAAAGTTTGTGTCTAGTAAGCAAAAAAAATGGAGCTCCATCCTTAAACACAGAATTTTTGGGAGGGGGGTAGTTCCCTGGCTGGGAATCAAATCCAGGCCGTGGTATTGAGAGCACCAAAGCCTAGCCACTATACCACCAGGGAACCCGCCCTGAACACAGAATTTTTAATTTCATTTTAGATCAGAAATATTTTTCGTTATAGTATTTTAAAGAGTAAAAATAATCATACAAAGCTTAACATGAGAAGCATGAAAAAGGGTGACATGGTCCTTTTTCAGCAAGTTCTTTAATGTGTAATTGAGTGGCTAAAGGCACTGACTTGGGAGGATAAGTTTGAATCTCAGCTCTGTATTTCATCCAGGTGTGTGATCTTGCCCTAGTAAAGGAATATTTATACCTATCTCACAAAGTTATATTGAAGATTAAATTAAAGATAAAGCAGATAAGAATTTCATAATTGCTCACGATATAAATGCTTGAGAAATGGTAGCTAAAAATAATAAAGCCAGTATGGGAAATCATGGAAGGCTTCTTACAGGAGGTGGTATCATGCTTTGTTCTGACGTGGTCTCCCGTTCAGGAGGCTTCTGTGTGGAATATACACAGCTCTCCCACTATCCTTGAGCAGCAAGGCACCCAAAATCATTTCCATTTCTCTCAAAATCAGGAACCCCAATACAGTTCCTGCTACAAGGCTCTGAGAATGAAATGGGCTAAGAAGTAGCCAAGGGGAGGGGGATGGAGGAGTTGATAAGTGCTTTCTTCTAGCATTCTCTGAGAGCTTGGGTCAGCACTTGGGGCCATAGGCCAACGAAAGGCTCAGCTATGTTGCTTTGAGTGATGGCCAGATGGCCCTTGAGCTTCAAGGTGATAGACATATTTTGCTGCCTAAAAAAAAAAATTGCTTTCTCTCCTCTCCTTCTCTGTTCTTTTCTCCCTCTCTCTTCTCCTTCTCCTCATAGTTAGTGTCAAGAAGAATCAGTCTGAAGAGGCTCCATCTGCATACTTAACACCCTAGAGACATTTCTATCCAGAATGGAAGGAAATAAAGAAAGAAAAAAAAATGTATTGATCTACTGGTAGGCATGGACTAAAAGCAAATTTCTCACGCTCAGGTGCACGTGAGCTAACTTGGTCATCGGGGTTGCTGTGATAACACTGTAAGGCTCTACATGGGTCTTGATGCCCCAGAGGACACTTTTGTCCTCAGAGCCCACTGAGAGAAATCCTAGTTGGCAGAGAGCTTTTCTTAATTTACTGCTTTCTACATAAAATACCTGGGACATTTTTGCATCTGAAGGCCCGGGCACCCTCCATTCACTTTAGAGTCCTCATAATCTGCTGGGGTCGCACCAGATACACAATTTCCAAAGGGATGTGATGACTAGAATGAGGAGAGCTGACACCAGGCACTGACCAAACTCTGGTCCTCCAGCTGACTGCTCTTCTGTGAGAGAGAGAGAGAAATGCCCATGGGAAAAGGAAACCATGGGCATATGTGTCGGGCTGCTAGAAACAAAGCAATAAAACTACGGTACCATTCATTCAGGTGGTGGTCACACCTCAGGACATTCAGCAGTGTCGTAAAATTCCCAATACAACGTCTGTATTGAAAATAAATATCTGCCATCTGACATTTGAGGTCGGGGGCTGGCTAGCAAATAAAAATGTCACAGAACAAAAAGCAGTTTCCAACACCACGTGGTTAAGAATCTTTCATCTGCATGTGTAATTAGACCCATGTTATGGCAACTGATTAATGTTTCTCGGTACTTGCTTTTTTGTTATCTGGCCCTCGCAGTAGCCAAACGCCAGCACTGCTCTTCCCTGTTTGTCGTCCTGGTCACGATAGAGCCTTGGGGGTTGTAAACTGCCCCAACCTCCCCTTCTGTTCTTGGGTACTTCCATATTCCTTCACATAGACTGTGTGTCAGCACACCTAACTATGCTCCCTGACTAGACTTGAAATGCTCCGTCAGATCAGTGTGCTGTAGGATGCTGAGGGCTCAGAGGACAACTGTGTGAGCAGAAATCCCAGCCGTGCCACCACCACCTCTGAAAGGCCAGTGACCTAGCCTTTCTAGACCTGAATTTTCATATCCTATAAAATGAATGCACCTACCCCACGAGGTTGTTGTGAAGATCAGATGAATTAATACATGAAAATGGTTAGAATAGTGCCTGGCCCATAGTAAATCCTCAGGAAGTGTAATGTAGCATAACTCCAGACTTCCGTGGCTTTGCTATTTCCTCTGCTTGGAATACCTTTAGCTCCATTCTTCTTTCCTTCATGTCCTTGTTCTACTTCAAATCTCATCTCCTTTTGGTGAAAACTCCAACTTGCCCAAGCAGGGCTGACTACTTCCTCCCGTGCATCTCCATGCCACTGCCCCAGAACTTACCATTATTGCCTCGTTACTAATTGCTGTTGTTTAGCTGTGAGCTTTTTTAGGACCAAGTCACTGTGTCCCCTTCATATTTGTTTCCACCCAAGGTTTTTCCACAAAAAAAGCTTTAAGTTAATATCTGTGAAATGAATGGATGAATGAACTAAGTAACCAAGCAAGCAACCAATCCGATATTCTCTAATATATGTGAATTAGTAGAATTCTTAGTGATACTCAGAATAAAAGCTTAGTGTGCTTGTAATATTATGAGAAGAATGAGGAACTCAGTTCCTTCCATAAACTGCCACATGAAAGGATTTTCTGTGTTCTGACCTAATTGCCCTGTCTGTACCAGACCTAAAGCTCTGTCTATTCAATGCCAGCTAAAGTAGATAGTTGGAATATACTATATTAGTCAGTATAGTGATCACTGGGAAATTCAAATAATGTAGAATAATGTATATTTTAGGGAGTGTGTGTTAATCTGTTTAACCTTTCCGTGACGACGTAACTCACTAGGCCGAATTCCAAATCTGTACTTCCTTTTTCCGAATCAACATGTGGCTCACTCTCTTGTGAAAAGGCCCCATTCATAGGAGCCTCCAGTGATGAACTCACTAGGGGTTCACATACTGTTCCAGCTGAATATACACTGAGTTGGCTACGGTCTGCAGGACATTGACCCAAAACAGTCCTGGAGGGCAACATGACCAGAAGAAAACCCCTTTACCCATAAGTAGAGTTAGAGGTCGGGTTTTCTAGAAAATTCATGGCACTTTTGCATGACTCTTTCCTTGTCAATGAGTCTGCCATAGGCACCTAATGTTTTCTCCTCCCCTTATGGACTTCTTTTTCCCATTTTCCCAGCAGGAACTTTGCAACACTGTAATGATGGATCACCAGGCACAGATTCCGGACATCTGGGTTCCAGTCTCAGTCCTATCACTGACTGAGGCATATCCCGTCATGTATCTGTGCCTCAGTTTTGTGTGGTGTAAAATAGTCTTTCCTTTTTGGCCATCCACACAGAACAGTTAGTGCTTAGAGCCTCATAATAAACACACACTCTGTTAATCCAAAAATAGTTTCTTTTCTCTGGAATATGATGACTGCAATCCCTATGGCTTATATGCAGCTGGTTTTCAGTAATTTTAAAAGGACATCCTTTCTTTTATGCAGAAAAAGAAAATAATTGAGCCAACTGATATCTTCAAGAGATAACAGTTGTCTTAGACTAGTTACTCTTGTCCTTTACCTTGCTGCTTGTTTCTAGGAGGCAAAAATTACCATCACAATGCACTCTTTCTACAAAATTATCAAGTGTTAATTTGTTTCTTAAAAGTATGATACAGATTTTAGGATCCTAGTGATCATTAGAGGACATTATGTCAACCCAGGTGAAATAAAAACCCTGCGTTTCTTCACATCAAATACATGTGTTATTAAAGAAACAGATTTGATAGAAAAAATACAGTTTTAATTTTATTGGCTTATTTTGGTGACTTGAAAAAACTTTTACTGTAAGAGTAAGAAAACAGAGCTCTATAACTGAAGTTGTATTAGAACATTTAAATTATAATAGCATAATTTACATATATTTAAAATCATATATAACTGTTATTAATGAATCATAATCTGTAAAATTCACCAAAAATTGTTTTAATTTTATTAAATGTGCTATAATCATTTATACTACATAATTACATTGTTCCATCATTGAGATTCATTTTATGCAAACAAATGGTTTCTTTTCATGTTAATGAATTATGAACTCATTAGATAATCTATCACTTGAATTAGCATTTCTTTCATTAATTACAATTTTAATATGGCCTCTACTAGAATTCATAATGTAGAGAGAGGGTATTTAAAATAAAATACAGTCCTTGTTCTTGATTGATGATGAGTTAGTGGTGGAAATTCCTAACTCCTCCTTTTCCTAGCCAAAGAGGTGAAGCAGCAGATCTGGTGTGAATTTAGGGCCTGGGGCTGGCCAATGTATGCGAAGCTAATGTGGAAAAAGAGGATAGTTTCCCATTCACTGTGGTCACAGGAGGGTCTCAAAGAGGAAGAAAAACAATTCCTAACAGCAGCGGGAGTGTTAGCAACTGGGCTTTTCTAGGGTGCTCTGGGGCAGTTTCTCAATAGGATGATGTTGACATTTTGGGAGTGGTAGGGTTGATTATGTAGAATCCTAAGAACTGCAGAAAAAGTAGCATCTCTGACCTTCACCAATGAAATGGCAACTTCTCCTTCTCCCATAATTCAACAAGATGAACTGTCCCACTCATTTGCAAACACCACCTTAATACTCTGTAAACCCGATAGGATTCTATATACTGCCTGGCCTTTGGGCAGAACATCTATCGACTCTTAGCTTTCATTCTATTAAAAAAAAAAATCCAGGTAACTGTTAGAGCAGCAGTCTCCAACCTTTTCGGCACCAGGGACCGGCTTTGTGAAAGACGATTTTTCCACAGACTGGGTGGTGGGGCTGGGGGTAGGGAAGGAATGGTTTTGGGATGATTCAAGCACCAGGTGCAGCTTAATTGTCACTTACCACTCACCTATAAGGTTTTGATATAAGTCTGTAAGCATTTGATTTACTGTGGTCTCTGTGCAGTCAAACCTCTCTGTTAAATTTAATCTGTATTTGCAGCCACGCCCCAGCGCTAGCAACACCACCTCAGCTCCACTTCAGATCATCAGACATTCGATTCTCAAAAGGAGCATGCAACCTAGATCCTTTGCATGCCCAGTTCACAATAGGGTTCACACTCCTGTGAGAATCTAATGCTACCGCTGATCAGACAGGATGCAGAGCACGAACAGAAATGTGAACGATGGGGGGTGGCTGTAAATACAGATGAAGCTTCGCTGGCTTGCTAGCCTGTAAGTCACCTTCTGCTGTGTGGCCCGGCTCCTAACAGGCAATGGTCCAGTACCAGTCCATGGTCTGGAGGTTGGGGATCACTATGTTAGCGTATGTAGTGAAATGACAGTTTTTCCATCAAATTGCCAGTTCTCTCAACCCTATGTTATATTCCAATGCAAAAAATTAAAAGTCAACCAAAGCAGTCTTAACTTGTTCTTTGAACAGGATCAGAACGACACCCTATTGGTGGCTAGAAGCCCACCATTTTAGCGATATATTTTTCTTATGTTGAGGGTGACTTGCTCTCCCTTCTTCAGACTGTTCTCTTACAGCATCAAAGCACTAAGAATCTTGGGAAGTGTATACGTTTCCTAGGTGTTGACAAAAAGGTTCCATGGAAAATAACCTCACAGGGTGCTCTTATCATAAATTCCTAACTAAGCAGGTCATGGTGGGTAGTCACGCTCCAAGCGTGTAACTTCTTTGCCTTAAGCAAGCCTTGTCCATTGTTTTCGTGCATCTAGGTTGACACACTTTTGAAATGCCCTCTAGAGAGCACATCATTTTAATTATTTTGTAATCCACTACCCTCATGAGCACCCTCAAGAGTTTAACTATTCTGTAATCTGACTCTGTCTTGCTTTCTTCCACCTTCATGTAATCTTCCTTGTGTTCTCTCCTTAATCTCAAATGCAGAAAAGAAACTTCAAACTGTAATTTCCTGAAGCATTTACCCCTGTCTGTTGAGATCTTCTTTCCAGGTATATTATCTGCTTGGCTCAAATAAATTTTTGTAAAAATTCTCTGTATATTTGGACACTCTTACATAAACATGAAGATGTCATAACAAATTACCACAAACTTGGTTGTTTAAAACGACAGAAATGTATTCCCTCACAGTTCTGGAAGTTAGAAGTTTGAAATCATCAGCCGGTCCTTCTCTGAAGACTCAGAGAGACTCAATCCATTCCATGCCTTTTCCTAGCTTCTTGTGTAGCAATCCTTGATGGTCCTTAGCGTAAGGCTGCCCTCGCTCTACCTCCATCTTCGCAAGGCCTTTTCCTCTTTCAGTGTGAGTGTGTCAAATCTTCCTCTCCTTTCTCTTCTAGTGACATTAGTCACTGGATTTAGGGCCCATCCTAAATTCAGAATGATCTTATCTCAAGGTCCTTAACTGGATTAAATCTGCAAAGATCTTTTCAAATGGGGTCCCATTCTCAGATACCAAGGCTTAGGATGTAGAAAAAAAAATTTTTGGGGGGGGGGAGGTGCTTCAATTCACTATAAAGAGTGAGTTTGAAAGTAGAGAACTCAAGAGTAGCAAATGCTGAGGAAACACTTCCCAAATTTCCTCAGTAAATTAAGCCATCAAGCTCACAGTGACTCTCAGTTTGGGCTCCCAAGCTGATGTCCTGGATCTCCTTTATAGAGCATGATTTAAAAAAAATTTTATTCATTTATTATTGTTAAATTTATCAGGGTGACATTGGCTAGTAAAAATTACAGAGGTTCCAGGTGTACAAGTCTATGATACATCTTCTACGTGTTATGTTATGTGTTCATCACCCAGACTCAGTTCTCTTTCCATCACCATATATTTGAGTTCCCATCCCTTCTCTCCCACCCGCCTCCTCCCTAACCCTCAGGTAACTACTAAACTACTGACTGTGTCCATGCATTTTTGTTTCTTTTTTGCTTTCAATTTTATGTTACACATGTGAGTGGAATCATAAAATTCCTTTTTTCTTTTTCTGTCTGGCTTATTTTGCTTAGCATGATGATCTCAAGATCCATCCATGCTGTCGTAAATGGCCCTATTTCGTCTTTTCTTACATCTGAGTAGTATTCCATTGTGTATATGTACCACCATGTAAATCAAAACCACAATGAGATACTACCTTATACCTGTGACAATGGTCATTATCAACAAGACAAGGAGTAAGTGCTGGAGAGGATGTGGAGAAAAAGGAACCCTTAAACACTGCTGGTGGGAGTGCAAACTGGTACAACCACCGTGGAGAACAGTGTGGAGGTTCCTCAAAAAACTAAGAATAGAGTTACCATAAGACCCGGCAATCCCCCTTCTGGGGATCTACCCAAAAGATTTGAAAACCTCAGTCTGCAAAGATATATGTCTCCCAGTGTTCACTGCAGAATGATACACAGTAGCCATGTCATGGAAACAGCTAAAGTGCCCTCTGATAGATGACTATATTGTGTGAGTTCATGCACAAAACAGGGAAAGTGAGAAATATTTTCAGCTGCAGATAACAGAAGATACAAAGACAGTGGCTTAAACAAAGAAGAGGTTATTTTTTCTCATATAACAGGAAATCTGGAAATAAATAGCTGCTGTTGATGGTTCAGTGGCCTACACTTGGATATTTCTTCATGTATGTCACTCACAAGATGAATGGCTTACCTCCAGGATGCAAATACGTGTTCAGGGAAGGAAAAATTAAAAGACAATGGTAGTTCTAGATATCTTTTATCCAAAAGGGCAAAGTTTTCCCTTGAGTCCCTGGTAGATATTCATTTGCGTTGCACAGGCCAGAACTGCAATAGACATGGGGAATGGGAGTATTTAACTTCTCTGGCCCCTATAATGGAGGTAACAGGAAAGAAGAGAGTTAGGTTGTCTATTAGGTTTGCTAATGAACAGAGCTGCCAAAGGAAGAGAGGTTTCTTCCATTATTTTTGCAATGTATCTCTTTCATTCACCAAGATAGAAAAACAAAGTGTGTGAAAAATAGAAGACTAGTAAAGCAGACTTTCCAATGCTGGTTTTGCCATTTTTCATCTTTGAATAGGCGATCTGGGCCTCAGTCTACCTCATCTGAAACCAGATACTGGACTGGATAAACTACAATGTTATCTCTAATTATGAAAGTCTACAGTTTTATTGATTCATTACAACAAGGTATTTCTTGTTAGTCCAGTGATGGTTTTCTATTAATGTGCCACACCATTGATAGAATCAGAAGAAACTATAGAGGCAGTGTAGTATATAACTCTCCGATGCCATAAAGTATGGTTATATTTGCACTAGGGGGAGAAAAAAATGATATTTTTATTTTATTCTTCATCATTATTTATATAGTTGGTTCTTAATCAGGGTGTGCCAACATGTTTAGAATATAGCCTAACCTAGGAATGGCTGTAATCATGAAAAGGTTTACCTATAAGTAACTGCAAAATAAGAAGAGAGCCTAGCAATATTTTGAAATTCCATTTTGTTTTGTTGTTGGTTTTCTAGTAAGCCTCTGCTTTGTCCTTCCTCAGGGCATACCTGAGTCAACCCCATCCGGGCTGCATTCTCCCCTTGCTGGGTCCTGGTGAAAAAGATGTTCTTTTTCTTAGAGAAGAGCAGCCACCACTCCAGATTTCCTGAAAAGACTGGCTCAGGAGGCTGTTCTGATGAGGCTGAATAATCTTTCATAAAAGTACATGAGCTCAATCAGGCAGGAAATAAGGCCCTCAAATTGAATCAAAGATTGTGTCAGCATCTCTATCTGCTTTTCCAAAACTCCATGAGAAACAAGGTTTTATTTCATGTGGTATGGAAAATCAATAAGCAAGGAGTGATTTCAATCATATAAGTGCAGCATGACTAAAATTGGCCATGGAGAGCCCACAAATGGAATTTTGACAGTCATTAAACTTTTGACAAATTTAAAAGCATGTAAGTAGGTGAAATATGTATTTTGCTAGAATTGTGCTTAAAGTACTTTGTTACCTGATGCGAAAACATAAAATATTTGACTCTTAAGTCATAAGTGGTGATTCATTAGAAAAGTCCGATAGGCAAGGTCTATTGCAGTATGCGAGGGTAATGAGGTGAGCTACATAAAATCCTATCTATACTGTTCTTAGATTGACCCCATCCTTCCACGTCCACTCCAGTCCTGACTACTACGTGCATTGCTTCAGCTCTTAGTGACTTCAACCAAGGACATGAAAGAATGTGGTTGAGACACCCCTCCGAACAGGTTCTGTGTCTTCCTCAGTGTGGGCTCTGAGTGAGCAGCACCAGGCTTCCTGTGAGAAGCGTAAGAACATGATACTCAATTTTTTGTTATCACGTAAAGGAAACAACCTAAAATGTGTTTAATTTTTACTAAAAAACAATGTACCCCCTCATATTGTTTTAGTTTTACATCTATAAATTTTGATCTGAAGTGATTTTGCAAAATGTGATTCTTTAACTATTAATAGTTCCAAAGAATGTAATTTCTATCATGTTGATAACATTGACATTTAAAATTGAAATGCTTACTTCAGTATTTTAAATGTATCTAATGACATGTAGATAATTTAATAATTTGATACTTAGGATCATCCATTGTTACAGTGTAAGAACATGCTTCTCCTAATTGTATAAAATTTTATATTGTCCTTTTGTTTATTTGAACCCATATTTCCATTTTACTGTTACATATTTTTATGTTTAAAAGTCTTTTATTAATCACCTTATAACTGTTTTAAAAGCATCGTATATAAACATAAAATTTTAAAAATTTATGTGACCATAGGTTTCAATTGTTTAAAATGATCTGAATTAAATATTCATTATTAGTATACAGTTGATGAAAATAGCATTTCTTATAAATTCAAATACATATTTACTAAGCATAAAAAGGAAAATTTTAGTAGAGATGTATTGCTTAGTAAGACAAACCTGAGTTTTTAAAAAATTAGTTTGTATATCTATGAACAAATACAGCTACTCCTCACTTAACAACCTATCTGTTTAACGACCACTTGGACTTATAACCAGTTCTCCAGTGAGGGGAATCTTCTTTCTCAAGCTGTGTGAGTCTTGGGAATCCTCTTTCTCAGTCTTTGTCATGTTCCTGCAGTGCATTAGTATTCACTATACAAAGTGTTTGAAATCATACAAGACTGCATACTTCGTTTATAAGTGTGGTATCACACGGTATCTATTGGAAAATACATACTCTCTGGTACCACTACACACCACAGGATATCTGCTTTTAAGCTCCTTGATTATCCACCATTAACTTGATGACCTACTTGTAGGTACTGAACTGGGTTGTTAAGTGAGGAGTGCCTGTATACTGTTAGAATTAAACAGGATTTAACTTTAAGATGATAGCTATTTTTGTTTTTGTGGTTGTAAGCACTAAAGAAACTTGTTTGCATAAATAAACACATAAGAATGAAAAGAGTTATATTATAAAATATCAGTCAGTTTCCTTAGCATTTTTGTGATGTATTTCATAGAGATACATAATAAAGAAGTTATTTCTAATGAATTTTTCTTTGATAAATTGACTAGGTACTCCTTCAATTTTGTTGATAGCAATGATTTGGAAGGCATATGGCTCACAATAAATTTGTTAGCTACTAGTAAAGTTATTTACTCTCACAAAATTGGCCCAGAACTTCATTTTAGTCCTTGATTTGGTTGCCCCTGGTAGATTTTACACCCCAGAGAAAGGGCCAGTGTAGCATTCAGGGTAAGGTTCAGGAGGCCAACGTAAGACACACTGGGTTTGGAGCTGCGAATTGCTCTTCTTCATTATGCTGTCTTCATAGACATATGCAGGCAAGACATTGGACAGAGCAAGAAGGTTATACCCATAGGTTGTATATACACGATTCAGAGGAAGATTAAGATTGTTCAGTGTTCTGCCAGAGTATAAAGCTAGGATCACTGGGTCCATCAACTGGAGCAGCTTTTTTCTACTTACTTTTTTCTTCTCTTTTTATCTACTTTAAATTTTTAAAAAATGTCAATTATAGTTGACATTCAATATTATTTTATATTAGTTTCAGGTGTAAAACATAGTGGTTAGATATTTACATAACTTATAAAGTGACACTCACCCCCAATAAATCTAGTACCCATCTGATACCATACATAATTATTACAATATTATTGACTTTATTTCTTGTGATGTACTTTACATTCCTGTGACTATTTTGTAACTATCAATTTATGCTTCTTAACCCCTTCACCTTTTTCAGCCATCTTCACAACCCTCCTGTCATCTGACAACCATCAGTTAGTTCTCTGCGTCTATGAATCTGTTTCTGCTTTTTACTTGGCTCCTTTATTTTGTTTTTTAGATCCCACATATAAGTGAGATCATATGTCCTTTGTCTTTCTCTGACTTATTTCACTCAGCGTACATAATACTCTCTAGGTCCATCCATGTTGTTGCAGATATTCAGATTTCATTCCTTTTTATGACTGAGTAATATTCCATTATATGTATGTACCACCTCTTCTTTATCCAATCGTCTGTTGATGGGCACTCAGGTTGCTTTCTTATCTTGGCTATTGCAGATAGCAGTTCAATTAGCGTAGAGGTGCAAATATCTTTTTTAATTAGTGTTTTGGAGTTTTTTGGATAAATATACAGAATTTTACTGGGTCATTTGGTAGTTCTATTTTTAATTCTCTGAGGCACGTCCATACTATTTTCCCTAGTGGCCACACCAATTTCAAGCCTCATGCATTTTTGGTATGCTTATGTGTCACCCAAGGTTATGACACCTTACTGAGTTGTTTGTACAGTGCTACAAACATATGTACATGGTGGCAAGTTCACTGACTTAATTTTCAGATTTTGGGGACAATGACAGCTCCAATGGTCATTCTAGAAATAGAGTTACAAAATTACCTTGAGTGGACTAGGTGCTGGCATCAGTGCATAACTTCCCAAAGGGAGTACTTCGAAGGTGACCATAGTGATAGTCAGCAATGAGATTTGTAGCACTTTTTCTAGGATGAGTTAGAAAAATTAATTGCCCGACCTTATGTATCTATTGGCCATCTGTATGTCCTCTTTGGAGAAACGTCTCCTCAGGTCCTCTGCCCATTTTTAAATTGGATTGTTTGGCTTTCTTTGGTGTTGAGTTGTATGAGTTCTTTATAAATTTTGGATATTAACCCCTTATCAGATGTATCACTGGGGAATATCTTCTCCCAGTCATTAAGTTGTCTTTTCATTTTGTTGATTGTTTCCTTTGCTGTGCAAAACCTTTTTAATTTGATGTAGTCCCATTTGTTTACTTTTTATTTTGTTTCCCTTGCCCCAGGAGATGTGTCAGAAAATATATTACTAAAAGCAATGTCAGAGAGTTTACTGCCCATGTTTTCTTCGAGGAGTTTTATGGTTTTGGATCTTATATTTAAGCCTTTAATCCATTTTGAGTTTATTCTTGTGTATGGTGTAAGGAGGTGGTCTGGCTTTTTAATTATTATTATTTTATTATTATTTGCTTGTATCTGTTCAGTTTTCTCAACATCATTTATTGAATAGACTGTCTTTACCCTGTTACATGTTCTTATTTTTTGTCATAGTTTAATTGACCATATAGGTGTGGATTTATTTCTGAGCTTTCTATTCTGTTCTATTGATCTATGTGTCTATTTTTATTCCAGTACCATACTGTTTTGATTACTACAGTCTTGTAGTATAGTTTGATATCAGATAGCATGATATATCCACCTTTGTTCTTCTTTCTTAAGATTGCTATGGCTATTTAGGGTCTTTTGTGGTTCCATATAAATTTTCTAATTTTCTAATTCTGTGAAAAGTGCCATTGGTATTTTGATAGGAATTGCATTAAATCTATAGATTGCTTTGGGTAGCATGAATGCTTTACATTAATTTTTTCTGTCCATAAGCACAGTATATGCTTCAATTTATTCGTATCTTCTTCCATTTTTTCTTCACTGTCTTATAGTTTTCCAAGGACAGGTCTTTTACCTAATAAGAGGAATTTTGAACAACTATCATTGCTTAACACTGCAATGAGTCATGATATAATGAATCCTCCCCATTCCCTGACCCATGGAAATGATCAAGCAGAGGCTAAATTATTTTTTAAGGATGCTGTAGAGAAAAGTTCTACATCATGCAGTGGGATGGATCAAGTTACCTATAGGGTCCCTTCTACTTTTGATATTCTAAGTACCTTAGCCCAGGGAAAGCAGAAGTGTTCTAAGAACTGCAACCCCTAGAGTACAGTAGCATGTTGAAATGACAATATGTTGTCTATTCATAAAATGTGTTTCCAGTTACCTAATACAGTGGAACATTATTTGAACTCCAGGTTGGGTAGTGTGGATAAATTTGCATGGATTAACCACACTCCTCTGTCTAATCTCCTTTGCGGCCAAGGGCATGCAGTTCTGAGACTGCTGAGTTTGGAAGTACAGTCTGTGGCTGAAGCAGAGAACCAAGCCAGTACACCCACTTGGGGATCAAAGCAAGAAACCTGGCTGTACTCAACCAGTTTTCTGAACAACATAGCTAATTACATATGCTTTCCTTTACAACAATTAATCTTGATTCATGAGGGTTAAGTTTTATTTAAATGCTACATGCAATTCTAAGACCCACAGTAGCCAAACACTTGGCTATATGAATAGGAATTTGATTGATAATTCTGGAAGGCTCCAAGTTGTCTTGAGTCATCTTTTAAAAAGCCATGTCTTTGAGAAAGCTTTTGCCCACTTGTGGCTTACTCCTTGCCTACATCTTCTCCAGGTGTTATAATTAATACATTCATTTGTTCTGCAGGTAGAAGGTACAACATGTCTTTATGTTTTATGATCTCACATAACTTCATCAGATATACCACTTGATCAGACTTTGTTCCTGGGCATCACACAATTATATCTTTCCCGAAACCAAAGACTTCAAAGGATGAGTGAATAATTCAGCCAATTTATTTGAGTTTCAAAATTCATGTACAGTGCTTAAGATTGTATACCTACACGTTTTAATGGTAATAAAATTATTTTTTAATTCATAATATGCTTTATTTCAATTTTTAACATACATAAGTTCTTATTGATGTAGAAATTTAACTTCTACAAAAAAGTATATGCTCATTCAAAAGAATCAAATCTACTGAAATAAAATTCCTCATCTTTTCTCTCCACTGTTATAATTCTATTTTTCAGAAATAAGAATTATTCATTGTAATTAATCCTTAAAGAGCTCTTAAATATATATATGACATAGTTTTTTTATTACATGATGTGATTTAACATGCAGTCTTAGATATAAGTAATTACTTTTAATCAAAATTCTATACTCACAGATTTCAAAGAGTCAAATTGTCCTTCAGTGGTTGTTGAGGAAACAGCAGTTCTTGAACACCATTCTCTTCCTCATTTCCAGCTCTCTAGAGGCAACTATTTAAAAAACTTTTAAGTATTTATCTTGGTATTTAATAGTTAGACTTGTATTTGTTGGTAGCATGCTATTTTTGCAATATATAGCATGTTGGTAGCACGCTATATATTGCTATTTTTCATTTTGGTGTAGACATTATTTATTGGCCCCGATCCCATGGATGTATTCATGCATGCACACACCCACAAATAGACACACACTTACAAACCTTAACCTTTTCCCCATCCTACAGATGTGGTTACAGAGTGTTTTTACTAGATTAGTACTCAGTATTTACGTCACTGTGAGTATGTATATACTACTCACGTTTGAGTAATGTGAAAGGGTATTATTAATTTTTCTTTCTTGAAACCCTTTTTGTTTTCCTTAAATTTATTGTCATTTTTGTTTATTTGTCTGCTTATTTTTCTGTAGATTTATCCATAATGCTAAACTCTCCTGCACCAATGTACATCTAAACTCAATATGATTAAAGATAGGTATTTCACCAATTTTATCTTCTTAAAGAAATCTCTTTGATAAATATGTTAAGGAAATAGATATTGTAAAGAAAATTTGGGACGCGCTATGCTGACATTTACATAGACAGCATGTAGTACATATAATCTATGTATTTCTTATATTAGTGATTTATTTGTTGAATATGTCATGCCAAATTATGATTCCATTCTATCCATTCCTCCCTGAGTACTATTTTTCATATGATTAGTGCTCAATAAAACTTTCATTTAGATATTGAATGAAATTTGTCTAAAGAGTCAATGCTCATTAGCAATATTATCCTACTATAAATTTCCTTGATTCTGTGCTTTCTATACATCTCAACAACAACAAAATATCTTGAGGAAACAGAATCTTCCAAACCTTGTGAAATATATTTGTATTCTGTGGAACTGTTTTGGAAAGCTCTTGACGAGTTAAAAGTGTTAGTAATTTCAACTGGACCGAACTTAACAGAAAGGACTCTCACTCATCTACCTCAAACAGCTACTTAGGAGTAGCTGAAATATTCTTACCTTTCCTGTCGTCACCCCTCCTCTTGCTCACTTGTCATAGCTAGCAAACCCAGGGTGCAAATAAGGTACATTTTCTGGCCTTTTACTTTCTTTCTAACCTTTTTAATTTCCCTTCCTGTAATAACCAGTTCGTATTGTTGCTTTGAGTTGCTTTCTAACAGACTCTAAATTGACAGTATTACTGATGTGTAGTGTTATAGTGGCCTGGGGAAAAAAATGGAAATCCATTTGCTGTGTCAACGAGTTTAGTACTGGCAAACCAGTGCCTCTGAAGTAGGCTATGTCTTTGCTGCAGAGGTTAGAATGACACGTGGCAACTACACCTCCTCCAGGAAGTGTTTTGTTGTTGTTGTTTTTAAATTATGAACCACAGGTGAATTCCAACTATTGTCAAAGTGCTGAAAAACTATTGTGATGTGCCGCTAATTATGTAGTTGAATTTTTCAAATCTGCAAATTGTCCATTTACATTCGAGGTAAAGGTATGAAAATAGAAAAAATATTAGAAGGTTTCACATCCATCTGGATGGTAGCCTATTTCATTTCACTTTAAAAACAGTTTTTAGGTATTCCTCTATTGTTGTGATATTCTTTGACTCAATTCTTTTTCTCCCTTATTTCAATTATTCATGCAACGTGGATGGAATAGCGCAAGCTCAGTAAGCTCAATTTGATTTAGTGAGTGTCACTGACTTATAATATAACCTGATTTCATGATGTATGAAAGAGTATGAATAAGCATATGTGTAACGTAAGCAATATAATGGTCCTTGTTTAAATGACTTCGTGATGGAATTTTACCCTATACATTTCAATAACTCAAAGTTATAATTGTGCACGTTTTCATTAATAGCCAGTGGGAGGAACCTTTATCAATTATGAGACTCTTGGCTCTCAGTCTGTCTTATCATTATACATATAGTGCCTTGTACTTGATTCATACTCAACAGTTATTTGTTGAATGAATGAGTCATTGTGATCAATTTAGTATTAAGCAATGTCATTAGGAATTTATCAATTGATTTCTCTATTGGAGCACTAAACTGCAGGGATTCCTACACACCAAATCCAATGGTAATTCTTACAGGTCTGCACTGCTGCATTTCAAATGTTAGTCATTCCTTTGTCCTCAGTGATTTCACTGTCTTTATGGTCTCTTCCTGCATCTGCAACTGATTTCTATTATCTTGTTAATTTTCTTCGTGGGCTGCTTTTCTTTTACTTACCCCTTAAGCATTAGTGTTTTCCAGAGTTTCTGCCAGCATCTGCTCATCTACTCTAAATTCTTTTTTGGGGCCATCTGATCTAAGAACATTATCAGTTATAGATTGTACTTGGCACATAAGAGACTGATAAATGAGAAGTGTGCACAGGACAAGAGTTTCTTTTTCCTTCGTCTGACAGAACCCCGAGGCAGGTCACCCTGAGCTGATGGAGTGGCTCAAGGACGTTAGACTGATGTCTGTGGCTTATCTCTTACTGTCAGTCACAAAATGGCTGCTGCAGCTCCAACAGTAAAATATACAGATATTCAGGCAACAGGAGAACAGAAAAACGACAAGAGCTCCGTGAGTCTGCTACCCTCCTCAGGATTATTAAGAGACTTCCCACTCAAAAACATGAACTTACTTTTCATTTGCCACAAAACCTGTCACATAGCTACAACCATCCACGAAGGATGCTGGGAAATATAATTTGCCTTACTTTTAAAATTAAAGTTCTTTTAGTAAGGAAGAAGAGTTCTAACTTCTATTTTCTCATGACTCCTAAATTATTGCTTTCACCCTTACTTCTCTGGATTTAAGCTCGTTCATCCAAATGCTTATTGGACATCTACACCAACACGAAAAATCACAATGGTTTCTCAAACTTGACGTGTTTAGACCCTTAAACTGTATTTGTCTCTTGTAGTTGATTTCTTCCCCTTACCATCCCACCTACATTCATTGAGTCAACCACACTTACTTACTATAGGCACCATGCTAATTGGTGGCTTCATAAATGTGAATGAGGCATTTTGCCTACCTAAAGAAATCTAGAAGCTTCCTAAAGAAATCCACGGTGAATGGTGTCCAGTGCTGCCCAGATTTCGCCTTCAGAACTTGCATTTCTTCTCCCAGCTATTGGGAATGTTGATGCTCACTGTCTTAGAAATGCTCTCGATGGAAAGAGTTTCCTTGTCCATTATCAAGCACACTTCCCAGGAGCAGCTGGACAAAGTAGCAGTGTAAAGCCACTACTTCCTTGCTTTAAAGTGGGACAAATATGAAAAACTGTCCCAGCTCCAGCGCTTACTCTGGGACCATTGGAGGCTTATGATGTGATTGCATTACAGCTCAGCTCCTCTCTCTGTTCAATCTTACTTTATTTACTCACCAGAGAGGGATTCCCCAGTGAATTTTTCTGAATGTAAACCTCTGTGTAAGAGTGTTTATCAGGGAATTCAACATACAACAGGGTACCAGAAGTGGTACTAGGAAGCGGATACTACTTGTAAAGTGGCATTTTGGAGCTGGATGACTGGCAATATATACCCCATCACTTAGGTAGTAAGTAGAGTAATGATAGCCCTAGCATGCTGCAAATGTACTAATGTAACTTTTCACAGCTAGTGAACTGAAATGCACTGGAGGGGTGGTGGTGGTGGTGGCTTTCTCTCTGGCCTTGGAGCAGTTTAGGCAAGTGGTTATTAAAGAACAATTAAGTTAGAGAGCTGTTGCTAAGGGCAACTGATTCCATGGAGAAAGACCATGACAGGCTGATGGTGATGAATCATCAATTCAAGGTGAAGTATGAAAGCCAGTGAGTCTTGTCAGAAAAAAACAAAAATAAAACAAAACAAAAGAAACTCTTCATCTGCAACTGGAGGGTAGAGAAAAATAAAAATCAGGCTCACAACTGAGCTATAAGAGTAGCAGAATTCTAGAGAAGGTCGAATTCTGAGCCTCAGCAATTAGGAGTTCAGGGTGTTAATTGAGAAAGAGTGAGACCCTAAAACTGAGATGGGGACATGTAGGTCAATGCATGCAGAAACCTTGAATCCCCAGACCCTTTTGTATCTTCTGGTTCAACAGAAGTGTTCCAAGCCTCCCTATAAAAAGCTAGCTCCTCTTTTTTGCTTGCAGATGATGGTGAAGTCACTGCCTTGCGAAACAACATGAACTCCCTTGATGATGTACCCCCACCTCTCTCCTTGGACGACAGTGAAGAATAATTGTGGCTAAATCAAAACATGATGTAGGTGAGGAATCCCTGGGCTTGCTTGGAGAGGAGAGGAACTGTATCACAAAGAAGCTGCAGAATCTAGCCAAGGGTGTGTGGAAGGGACTGAAGATGCTAAGCAAGAGGGGGCAGTACAGAGTTAGAAAAAGAAAACTTTATATGACCACACTGTCCCATGACATAGAATTTAATACCTTGACAGAGACCCCAAGAACTTGGGCAAGTATGCAGATAGAGTGGGCCTGGAAGCTAGGAAAGTGATGGCTCCTGCTTGGTGAAGTAGAAATGCTGGAACTGCCTTTACTGCCAATGGGCGATGATCTTGGAAGGCTCAGGAAACTGGCCTGTAGTTTAAATAGTAGATAAAGCTGGAAAGCCTACCAGCCAACTCTGTTCTGTGAGATTGCTTAGAGGATACTTCATTTAACAAAGTGATTTTTTTAAACAAGTGCATTGGTGAAAGTGGTGCCAGCATTACTGAAATGCTCGGTGATGGTTATTCCCTCTAGTCCTGGACTGAAGGTAGGAGACACTCTGGTATCTCTTGCCTTTCTGATAACAATAAGAATGGTAGGGTCTCAGAAATACAGGGAGGAGGTGGCAGTGCTTAACCAAGAGAAGCAAGGTGGGCACAATTTCATGAGCAGTGAGGTTGGAGGGGCAGCCAGGACAGCTTGACCTGTAAAGAGGTGCAAAGATAGTTGATAGCACACAGCATTCTCAGGGGCAAGGCTGAAGGGCATTCTACAAGGGTATTGCTCAATTTAGTTACATTAGTCCCCCTTTATCCTCAGGGGATTCGTTCCAAGACTCCCAGTGGATACCTGAAACCACAGATAGTACCAAACCCTACATATGGCATGATTTTTCCTATACACGCATACTTACATTAAAGTTGAATTTATAAATTAATTTACAAATTTAGAAAAACAAATTTAGAAAACAATAAGAGATTAACGATAGTAATTAATAAACAAAACAAAACAATTATAACAATATACTATAATAAAAGTTACGTGAATGTGGCATGTCTCTCTCAAAATGTCTTATTGTATTGTATTCACCCTTCTTCCTTTTGTGATGATGTGAGATGATAAAATGCCTACACGAGATGAGGTGAGGTACTTAAAACAAAGTGCAATTTAAAATTTATGAAATGTTTATTTTTGGAATTTTCTATTTAATATTTTTAGGCCATGGTTGGTTGTAGGTAATTGAAACCATGGAAAGCAAAACCATAGATAAGAGGGCACTACTACATTAAAAAGGAATTGAAGATAAATAATCAAAAGGCTGAGGCAGCTGCTCCCCAAAATAGTCATGATACTTTTTCCAGTTTATAGGCCAGATCCCTACTAGGGAGGATGCTGTTTCTGATCTAAATGTAATGTAATAGTTCTGTCTGTGAACTGTTATACTGAAGATGAAATATCTCCTATGAGCACATTCATCTCAAACTCAAACACACACATCATAAATCATGACCCAAAAGCAGTTCTCAACATGAGACTTTACCTTATATACTTGTAGTTAAAAAATTTTAAATTAAGCAAAAAAAGAATGAAAATATTGGATACAGTCTATAATTTCAGAGTGAGATATACTACGGGCTTTTAAATTTTTTCATTATCACCTAGATTGGACTAGAGATTTTCAAAATTTACCTAGACAAGAGAACCACAAGTTTGATTGTCTAAAGGGTAAGGAGGAAAGCAATACATGGTGGGCTGGTGTGGACTAGTGAAGGGGGAAGGGAAAGGCAAGAGAACATTACTGAATTAAACTTTTTGGAATGCTTGAAAACAGAGTTTATGTATACTATGGGCTGAATCACTGATTAATTCATTTAACATTCGAATACCTACTGTGGACCAGGCACCGTCTAGGTTCTGAGAACTTGAAGTTGAATAGAACCTGGTTTATGCTCTCCTATAGCTTCCATCAAGAAATTGAGACCAATAAACCAAGGATTGTATTACAGTGTGACTTTGAACTGATCGAAAAGAGATAGTGGTTCAGCAGCGGCTCAGCAATGCATTGGCTGTGTGGCCTTGGTTACGTTATTTTTTCCTTTCTGTATCCGAGAAATTATCTCCATCTACCTTTGAGAGTCATTTTGGAAGATAAAGTGCAATCAAACACACAAAGTACTAAGCAGAGTGCCTAGCACATTGTAAGTACTCTGCTAATGTTTGACATTACTATTATTGCTATTGTCATTATTGACATTATTACTGAGGTGAGAAATGCTTTGAAAAACATTGTCATCAAGTCAGTTACTGATTTAGACTCCAGCTTCTGATGTTAATTAGGAAACAAAAGTGCCTGAAGCCGTGGTGACCTTTGATTTCCAGTCTTCTACACTAAAGTTTTCCTTTCACTTGTGCTCATTCATTTCAACTGCCATTTCAATGAGTGCCTACTCTCTTCCCAGCAGTGTTCTAGGAACAGGAGATACCAGAATGAAAAAGACAGTCCTTGTCCTCTAATACTATCCCTTTTAAGTCGACCATAACCTTATGAATTGTAGATTATTATGTTCTTTTTAAAAATAGGTAAGTCTTCAAGTCAAAGAGGGTTAATCCATCCAATGTCTTACAGCCAGGAATGGCAGGGCCAGACACAGGGCAAAGTCCTTCTGATAAAGCCTGTACTTATTATCGGTTCCAGGGAGGATATTTAGGTATAAGGAATTATTGGTCTCCTTGTGATTAAGCATGGTTCTTGCAATAACAAATAAAATAAATGGAGCGATTTTTGCTTACATCTATAACCTGAAGTTGGCGACACGGTGCTAAATTAGGTTGATGAAACACCCACTCCAGTGATACTAAGATGATTGTAGAAGAAAATTTGAGGCTGCTGCTGGTGGAATAGCTGGAGACAGTAACTACGGCCATCGCTTTGGTCTGTGGAAAGGAACACCGAATATAAGAAGTACAGAGCTGAAACAGAACTGTTCTCTAAATAGATTATGAGCATGTGAGTAGCTGGTGGGGAGCAGACTACAAATGAGAAGAAACTGAGACAAAACAGAAAACAAAAACAAACAAACAAACACTAAGAAGTAAAATGGGTCCAATATACTCCAATTTGCCCGTGCTACCTAACATACCCTGCCGAGAGAGCAGCACGCCACGTGTGTCCAGAGCAGAAATGAACAATGAACCTTTGAGACCAGACAGAATCTGAACAGGCCTTAAAAAAAAACTTAACTATCAAGGAAACAGCAAGTAAAAAACAAAACACTTCAATGGTTTTTGGATTATACATATAAACATGTTTTTTTTTTAATTAAAAAAAAAAGAAAAAAGAACCTCTCAGGTCATTGCATTGTAACTACTAAAATCAGCTTGGTCTTTCTAGGGACCCGAGGAAGCTACCATGAATAATCTGTGCAGGAAAACGAGGTACACACATGTGTGTATGCATGACCTTCTGTCAAACATTTTTGTGATTAATAAATGCATTGAAATTGAGATTCAAGATCCATTAGTTATAAGATGGCTAAAACACTCTGCGATTTTGATTTGACACACTTCCTGTCCGATCCATTTAGAAATGGCAGAGCACGCCACGGCTTCCAGGAATATGGTGTCCGGTTTCTGATGGATCATTGAAATAACTAGTGACGTGAGTTTCACTTTCCGTGAGGTTTTTTTTCTTTGGAGGGTTGGAGTGGACAGGACGAGAAGGATGGACAGGATGGGAAGGCCAGGTGGGGAAGGTATAACGGAAGTGTAGGTGTCATCTTCCCAGGTAGCACTAGAGGAAGTGCCCACTGTATGACAGACGAGATCAATGCAGGTAACCCTACAAAGTGAGTCATTCTCTGAATGACTTCTTTAAAAAGGAAGCCTTAATCATCTGTTGGAGCTGACCCCACTGAGTAAATTAGCCAAATAACCACAAGCTTTTCTTTTCCTTTTTTTTTTGTGCTGGGTAGATAATCATTTTACAAATAAGCAGAGCTGCAGTGCTATTTAAAGCATGGGCTGAAAAGACCCGAAAGAATAACAAAGTCCAGAAACAAATGTAGAAGATGTGAGTAGAGATGTTTCCATACAATTCCACTACAGAATTCTGTGCCATTCTCCCAGAAAAAGTGTTTACTTAGCTTGATTTAACTAGAGATTAGGTAGTGAGCAGATGGAGCCTGTTTGAGGCCATTTGGCGGGCTTGCCTGCGAGACTGAGTAAATGGGGACTGGGTGAGGAGGCAGCCGGGGAGGGGGGCTGAAGGGGAAAGCACGGTATGCCAAGCAGAGCAGCTGTTTCCAAAAATCCTTTACTCCCATAGAATACTGGAACCTGGAACTGGATCTGGACCTGGGTTTTAGGAACCAAAATTGTAAACTATGTTTGGCCTTGCTCTCCTTTCTATACAAGCAGGAAGAGGTAGCTAGGAGAATATTGAAGACAAGCAGGGCTATAACGATCTAGATTCAGAAAATCCCCTAAACGAAATGGAGCTACTTTTGACTTATGTGGGGGATTCAGTTGAAAACTGTTCCAAACGTCAATCCTCTGCTTCCTCTTTAACTCCCTAGTAAGTCATTCTAAGTGAGAAAGTAAATAAAATTCACATTGTGGTATATACTATATGCTGGACAAACCCTGTCCAACACAATGTTCTGTTTTTAAATTCTGCCCTGACCAATAGAACAGCCACATGTGACAGTTAGCACTTGAAATGAGTGAGGTTTGTTTTTATTTTTTCATTGTTGTAGTAAAAAATTTAATACATAAGAAAGAACAGGTTTGGAGTAGATTAAAAAATAAAGTACTAAATCTGCTTCCAGTGATGCCCAGTGCCAGAGGAAGGAAATTTTAGAAACTGGTATTTCTCAATATGGAATTTCTCTTAGGATTTGATGAATAAAGAAATAAACAGCAGAAAATAGGTACATAATCAACATGGAGCAATGCAGAGTTCAGAGACTGCTTCTACCTAACAGTTGCTTGGGTCGACAAGTAAAAGCCCCACAGGGCTGTAAAGACCCAGTGTTTCCCAATCTATTCCACAGACCCTTAGTGGCCAGGAATAAAGTCTAAGAAAATTAATTACTACATAAAGCAATAATTACTTTGTAAAGCTAGGTTTAATAACAGTTTTGATGCTAAAATTTTCTACCCTTCATGAAATCATAGTGAGAGGAGATGGCATTTGTTTAATGTCCCTACTTGGCAAAACTAAGAGTTGGCAACCCTTATCATATCTAATATGTATGCATATATAAACAGCTACTGAAAATGCAATGAAAAAGAATCCATGAACCAACAACTTAGCTGACTTGTTATTTTCCAAGTGAGAAAATTGAGTCCTGGAATGGTTAAATGACTTGCCTCCACCTACCCTACTCCCCCAGCAATAATTTAAGTCTAACTAGTCTTAATCGTCATCTCTCTTCACCATACCCACAGTCATCCCTATGGCCTCACAAGCAAAACTACAGCTATAGACAGGCTCGTAAAATGTCTAATATATTAAGGCTTTATATTTCAATTTCTCATTGTTACTTGAGAGTCTGAGTGTTAAAGAGGAGTGGCACTCTGTTTTATAAAATATAGTTTCATGGACACTGTGAACCTACCCATGATGAAATCACTGCATCTTCAGAGTTTGAGGTTTTCTGAAGCATCTCATTGAGATTTCAGTAACATGTGCTCAGTGTGGGTAAATCAGCTTCCAGAATTCTGTCAGAAATGCCTTTGCACTTAGATTGGATTTAGTTTTGGGGATGAACCCATTACACAGTATGAACATCCCTGTCAGTTCTGTCATTTTGTGTCACTTACTAAGTCTCAGACATGTATAGCATTATGACAAATTGTACTTATCAAATTACTTTACGATGTATTATTATTACTTAACAAATTAACAAGGTTTCCACAGCTCCTAAATTTGGTTTTATATACACAAGTTGATTTGATTACATATATCAAAATACCCGTTGAACATAAATTAATCGAGCACTGACTGAATTTTTAAAATTGTTGACCAAAACTAACTGATAAGTAGACCTATTTTCTGAACTCTAAAAACTCAGCTTGTTGTCTGCCTGTTTGCTGCTGGTTACTATTTCTTTATTCATCAAGTTCTAGTAGAAATTCCTTATTGAAAAATGTCATTTCTAGACTTTCCCGTTGCACTGGGTGCCACGGGAAGGTAGATTTACTAATATTTGTCTTCTATTCCAAGAATATGTTCTTTCTTATTTGCTAGTGTTTTGTTTCACAAGGAAAAAATGCTAGGGGAAAAAACCAAAAGTCCATATGCTGTATTCATTAGCCACACAATGCTATTGGCTATTGAATTGGTCAATACAAATGTGGAATATTTTCATCATCACAGAAAGTTCTACTGGATGGTACTGGTCAGAGTATACCATGAGTATAAATATTTTCTTGGACCTAAAACTACTGATTGGGGCTGTGAGAGGAAGGGGAGATTTAATCTTGGAAGAATTATAAACTGTGTTGTCAACATAAGTAAAAATTAGCTTGATTTTTTTTTTTTTGAGAAAGGTAAATATAAAACATCCAAATCAACTGCATTTCAAATTAAGAATGAATTAGATTCTGTTTTAAAAATTAGAACTTCAGCTTACGTTATGAGGCTAATTAATAACTAAAAAACAAAATTGAGGAGAGGAGTATATACCTGTGCAGTAAAGAAGGGACAGTGGGAGGGTTAAGAGGTTAAGTACAGTAGGTTCTTGAATAATTTTATTTCCTTATATTGTTGAGGAAATGCCCTAGGAACTTAGGTCTAGTTTGTATCAATTAGCCTCTGGTGAAGTTGGTTTTGTGTTACATCATTTCTCTTAAATCACAGAACCTGTGGACATTAAGTGAGGACTTCCTGTACTGAAAGCTTAAATGGTTAGCACTGTGCTAGGCCGGCTCAGGGAACCAGGGGAGGAGGTCCAAGTCAGTCTGAAGGTGTCAGGAAGGACAGGGCAGAAAGGGCAAGGAAAGAAACTGTAAGAAAAGAGCAGAACTAGAGCTACTTGAGGAAGATCCTGATTGTGAGCTTTTGAGTAAATTACTAGCTGTTTTCCCCACCCTTTAAAATTGAAAAGGTCCAGGCCAAGCTCTCCAAGGACACTGGTGTCCCCTCCCAGGAGAATGTTAATCTCAGGGCTTCGGTGACTCAAGTCAGAAAAATGTAATCTCCCAGAGCACTTGCTATGAGCAGAATGAAATCAAGAGGAGACTCTGATTTATTTTGCAGCTAATGTCTTCAGAGAGATTTTGAAAGAATAGTGTAAATTTTGATATGGAAATATCTCATAGATTTCAGACACTCCTTAGAGAACACAGGACTATAATACAATGAATAGATTACACTGTGACATTATTAGTAGAATCTTACTTAGCCTTTGTAAAATGTGTTATTTTGCACTGTATTGTTTCAATTTTCATAATCTCTTTAGAACTCCAGTGTGGATAGTTATCCAAATGTAAATGGCTTACAGAATGCATTGAGGCAAATGTATTCACTATCTAGCACACTGAGTAATTGTACAAAATTCAATGCAAACAAACACAGCTATGGAAATGCCAGTCATCCCAGTTATAGTTTTTAGTGGTCTGTCCAGCAAGCAAGACAAATCCCCTTAAGTGACACCACTATTCCATGTTCATTGGGGTTTGGGAACCAATAAGTAAATTATAGCAAATAAATAAAAAGCACTTTAAAAAAAGACATGGAGTAGAAAAAGAAAGAAGCAAAAAAGAAAAGGGGGGGGGAAGGGACAAAAGAAAGAAGGCAAAGAGAAAAAGGAAGGACAGTAGATAAGAAGGAAGCAGAAAAAGAATCAAAATAGAAGGGAAAAGGAACAAAAGGAAGGAAAGAAGGGAGGGAAGAACAAAGACAGAAAAGGAGATAGAAGTGGGAAAATGTGAGATGTCCTCAATAATTATTTTGAGTGCCACTCAATAAAGCCTGCTGCTTTATACATTTGTACATAGTTATTTGTCCAAGAAGCATTTATTGAGCACTGATTATGCAAAGTCTTTAGGGGGATACAAAGACTTATCAAATGCACCACAAGCTGCACCATTGAAGGAGGCCTTAAAATCACCTCTGTAATTTCAGGACTGAATTATATCATATTAGAGTAATGAAGGGAAAAGTGCCAGCAGTTAAAATAAAATTCTCAGTGATTTGGCTCTTTTGAAATGTTTCAAGCCTAATACTTCACTCACTTCTAATTCTACCTTGGAATATTGTATATTCTTGTTTCTCTCACAAATTTCTAATAGTCTTTGCACATTTTATATCAATTACTACTTTGACAGACTATAATAAAGAAGTCAGTTTGGCATTCCTTTGGCTGCTTGCTGCTTAATTACTAGTCTTCTTCTCTTATTACACAAAATATATTGCAATTTAAAGAGAGACAGCAAGATACAACAAATGCACCACTTCCCAATTTGACTTGAGTCTGAAGCTGAAAAACCATAATTCATTTTCATATTTTACCTTTATTTGGAAATAATAGGGTGGCCACCTATTTTTAATTATGGGTTAGGGAAAATGTTTTTTTAAAAAATATAAAAGCACAGATACAGAAATTTCCATGTGTAAGACAGGCAAAATAGAACATGGTATAATACAATATGAAGCATAAAACAAAATAAATGAAAAAAAAACACAACTATGATTTCCACACAAAAATTATCACAGACCTGTTTATAGAAGCTTTATTTATAATAGCCAAAAATTGGAAACAACCAAGATGTTCTTCAGCAGGTGAATGGATAAACAAACTGTGGTACATCCAGATAATAGAATATTATTCAGCACCAGAAGGAAATGAGTGATCAAGCCATGAAAAGACATAGAGGACCTTTAAATATATATTGCTAACTAGAAGAAGACAATCTGAAAAGGCTACATAGTGTATGATTTCGACTATATTCAGGAAAAAACAAAACTGTGGAGGCAGTAAAGAGATCAGTGGTTGCCAGGAATTGGAAGGTGGGGAGGGCTGACTACGTGGAGCACAGAAGATTTTTAGGGGCAATGAAATAACTCTGTATGATACCATAATGATGGACACATGTTGTCATATATTTATTCAAACCCATAGAATGTATAACATTAAGAGTGAGCCTTAACGTAAACTATGGACTTTGGGAGATGATGACATGTCAATGTAGGTTCATTGATCAAAACAAATGTACCACGGTGCTGAGGGATGCAGAGTGGGACCGACCATGCATGCGTAAAGGCAAAGGCTATATGCAAAATTTTAGTACCTTCTCCTCAATATTTTTGTGAATCTAGAACAGCTCTAAAAAGGGAGTCTTAAAAAAACTAGCTAACTAACTAACTAAGGTTAGGTCTGATGAAAACCAACAAAAAACTATGATTCTGCTTTAAGCAAATCTACCTAATTCTAACACATCTAGAACACTGTGCTGTAAAAGTGGCCCCTCTAGTCAAGGAGCTCCTGCACACAACCTATTTTGGGCCTTTTTCTTCTGCCACAGCTCACATACCTTTGTTCACATAGGCGAAGCCCCCACCATGCTTCTCTTGGTAACTTCCTTATGACAACTCTTTCTGTCTGGCCAGGGCTTGACAGCCTTATCTATGGCATGATAGGGCAAAATCTCATTTGCCCTACTCTTGGCAGTAGAGAGGTGACTGCATTACTGTAAGATGACATCATAACACTGCTCTGTAATCTCAATGGGCTGCAGAGCCTTGGCCGTACTTCTCTCTGTCATCACATCTTTAGGTGATGTGCCTCTTCCAGGGGAAGCATTTGGGGATGGCTTCAATTCAGATCTCCCAGCTCTACTGTACTTGCACAGGTTGGATCAGGCTTGCTAAGATCCTTGCTTGCTAATCCAGTATTTGACCCTGGGCAGACAGACTGGTGAGAAGAAATAAGCCCCAGAATACTGTGGAAAGAGAATTATTGCTTGTCCATAGCTTGCTCTCCTGAGAGATAGAGATACCTCCCGCTCTTGATTCCCTCCATCAAAACCCATCTCTGGTGGTTGTTAGCAACCACCAGGGCACTGACTGACTCAGCTCTACACCATGACCTTTCTTAGAATCTTTCCTTATCAACACCAACCTCAGACTTCCAGATAGCTCCTGAATTTCCAAATCGAGTGGGCATTAGGAACTTGAATGAGAATAATAATGTAAAACCTTAAAGTGACTTTAAGAAAAGGCTTTTAGAGCTAAAGATTCAAATTAATAAAAAGAAGATTGTTAGAGGAAAGAGAGTTATTTATTGTACTATAAATAGGCCAATCAGGAAGATTGTATTGTTATATACTGTTAAAGTAATTGAACTATTATATATTGTTAAGTAATTAAACAAGGAGTTCATTAAACTGAGGTGGTTCTAATGCCCTGGCAGCCTATGCAAGCAAAGCAAAATCTAAGCCCAAGTCAATTTCTGTAAATGCCTCCAGGTTAAGAAATAGAAACTTAAGAACAACCAATCACAAACAAAACACTATGCTTTCCCAGATAAGGAAACCTTAAGCTACAGCCAATCAAATAATTTGCTTACTTTGCTTCTGAACCTGCTCTATAAAAAGCCTTTCCCTTTAGCTTCTTCCAGTGGAATCACTCTCCGATTTGATGCTGCCCAGTTGGAATCTATGTTTGCTCACAGAAACTCTTGTAATTTTAGTGTACCTCAGTTTATCTTTTAACAATATTAAAAAAGTAAAACTGATACTAAAAGAATAATACTTTTTGGAGTTATATAAAGATTTGAATTGATTATTGAGTTGAACCGTAAAGGATTATTTTCTCCCCCAATAGATCCTTTATTTCCAAGACTTGAAATAACTAAAAGACGGTCAATTGTTCTGGTTGATAATGACACACAACTGTCCCCTTGTATTCCGTCGTTTTTTAGGAATAAATAATCTATAATTGTTGCTTACTTTCCCCCCTTGTATTAATAATTCCCTTTCTTTCAACTGAGAAAACTATCTCTGGAAGGTACCAATGGTCTCAAAACTGACTTTTTCTTTTTCACTTATTTTTGAGGAATTTCTGCACATGGATTTAACATTATTGAGAGTGGACCTCAGAGTCAGACCGATCTTGACTGGACAGTTCCACCACGTATGAGGTCATAATCGTGGGCAAATGAACAAAATTTCCCCAGCCCTGTTTTCCCTAAATGGACTTCATAGGAGGATTGGGAGAATAAATAAGTTCACACATGTGGAAGTATGTAACTGCATGTTTATACCCAGGGTGGGCAGTTCCCTTTGCACAGCTTCCCTCACACTCTTTCAACAGTCTTCCCACATTCTCCCATTGTGCTGTAGAATCTGGGTTTTCCTCCTCCTCTGAGCCTTGCTCCCAAGACTTTTTTTAAGTGCTTTTCTTCTTTTACCTCTAGATATAGGTGAGCGTGAAGGAGGTGTTCTCTCAGTGCTACCTCACCCATGCCACCAGCTCCAGGTGCTACCTCAGGGGTCCCACATTGTACATAGTCAGTTTGCGCATAAATCCCAAGCTCTCAACCACACTTCCACCTGCCTGTTTGATATCCTGCATTCCAAACCTCACCTCCAATTCCATTCTACACTTCTAAAAGATCACATTCTCCTTACACAGCAGCACTGCTCCTTGGATCGCCAGGAACCAGGTATTTGCTTGAATCAGCTTCATCACTTAGAGAAACACCTCCACTGGCTGACATCACATTTAACTATCACATCTTCATTCATGAGATGGTCATATGAAGAAAACACCTAGCCGTCTGTAAATCCAGGGTGGAAGATACTCATTATGTTGTTTTAAGATCTTTACCAAAGGTGGTGTAAAGAAGAAAACACTGAACCTGGTAATAAGATTGGAGGCGGAATTCAACACAGACATTTAGTAGGTTTTGCAGATTCTAAATCATTATTTTGCCTTTAAACCTCAATGCTTTCAACTATAAATGGAGATGATAAGCATAGCAATGATTTAAGTTTTTAGTAAAAAATGACATCGTATGTGTGAAACCTTTGTATGCTATTGATGGGGAATGAAGTTTGTGATTCAAAAATACGTGATTTGAGGGATACTAATTATTTTAAACTGATTATTTTTGAAAGGCTCAGAAAAATCCTTTGACCTTTCCCCTAGCTGCTTAAAAAAATTTAGATAGAAGAATGGCTCCAGGAAGGAAGCTACCACCCTAGATAACTACAGTTTAATATGAACTAGTGTGTGATAAAAAGAGAGAAACCTAGCAAGGCCCTTTTGATCCATAGATCCTCTGTGTGCTCCATTGTTAAAGACGGCCCAGCAAGCATGTGCTTCCCAAACCCATGCTTTCCCATCCCCGTGTGAATTGCCTTTATTCCTTCTGAAGTCTCAAACCAGCCCCTCTTCCCTCAAGATGGCACATAAGCCTTAACTTCTCTGCTTCACCCTCATGCCCCATATTTTTATGGAACCCTTTTATGTGGGTATGCAACACATTTTGTTATTTTCTCCTGTTAATCTGTCTCATGCCAAGTTGATTATTAGACTAGCAAAAAGAACTTACAAGGGTAGAATAAAACTTACTCATCCACCCCCAAGCTATGATAGCTATAAAAATGAAACTGGTTTTGATTTTCCTCGTAAAATTTGAAACATAGTAGGTATTCTAAGAATCTTTTCTGAATATAATTAAAATGTAAAGTACTAGCTATTGACATTATCATGCTTGATACTTACAGCATTCCTCTGAGACGATTTTCTCCTTTTATAGATAACATGGCCACAAAGAATTCAGTGTCTCTGAGTAGACAATGGGCTTCAGGTCATCTGTTTTGAGGTCTAATCTTCCTTCCAGTATATTATGCCTTTTCTTACTATGCTGTCCTTGTGAGAGGTCTATATATTTTGGGATAAATTTTAGAGAGCAAATAAAACAAAATTCAAGGAGTTATTCTACTTGACTGGGTTCCCATTTACTCAGACTGTGTCAGCTTGATGCCCAGCTCAGGATTAAACTCAAACACAAAATCTACCAAATATTTCGATGTTTGACTAACTTTGTGGTGAAGTGACCAAATGCTTGGTGGTGTATGGACATAGGCTTTTAGCACAAAGCAAAAAATGTTGTAATTTTCACAAAGAGAGCTTCCAAGAAAGCATTGATCTTCACGACTAAAAGTAAATTATCTGCAGTTGTCCTGTTAGAAAAACAATTCTGTGTAATGGAAAATTAAAAATAAAAAACACTGTGTATGCTTGTGTGCATTTCTGTCTTCCCTTATATTAATATAAGATACATGCAGTTGTTCCATTGCATCATGAATATTTCTATCTAGACTATATTACCTACAAAAGACAAAAACCTTCATTAAAGTGGAAAATTTTAAATTTCTTAACATTTGTGAGACATTCAAATATTAAATGAATTAAACACAAAAAGTTATATTCAATAATAGCTTTTTATTGTTCAAAGACTAGTGCTACATAGCAATTAGAAATGATGATGCCATGTGTTTACTGACTTAAATGTATGTCTACACACATGTTATCAAATGAAGAGAGAGTATGAATAAAAACATTCCATTTATGTAAACTTGTCTGGGAATATATACAGGTGGATTGATTCACAAAAAAAATGTTAACAGTGGTTATCTCTAAGCAGTAATAGGTCTTTGCATGATTTAGAAGAAAACATTTCTTAGGACTATCTGTATTAAGTTTTTTTACAATGAACATTATAGTTTTTAAGATGGGGAAAAGTACTTTTAGTTTGAAAATAAAGGAGCAAAATCTCATGATCCTATAAGCACGGTAAGGTAAAGGTAGAACATATCTAATGGGTAGGTAACAATGCTAAGGTCTCAGTGCCGTGTTTAATACCAGCTTCTTAACCTGAACACAGTAAGTCGTGAAAGAGGTCCCCGAAGAAAAATGAATGCATAAAAGAGGGACAAGCCATGGAAGAAACAAATTAATACGTATGTGGCATCAGCAGGCTAATGACAGTTGTGCAAGTCCTGTGTAAATGCCAAGTCTGGAAGGTGTGGCTGTTCTGCATCACGTTTGTAAGTGGACACTATCTCCTGATGGTCAGCTCTCTGCCTCTTGCAAAGCCTATGCCCCTTGTGAAATGCAAACACAGACCTGCCTATGGCTTTGGGGCCCTACACTCTCCTAGGCCAGTATTTTTTTTTGCCATCTTTAGCCAAAGCACAGGAGTAGTGCATTGGCAAATGTGAAGGCACAATTTAAAAGCATGTGCATGTGCCAGCATTTACAGGGATTGAAAAAAGACATTTGTAGAGAACAAAATACCATTTTCTTACCCAGTTTTGTTGGGCCTTAATTAAAGAGGCCTTTCCCCCTTTTTCTGTCACTTGGGCTGTGGGATTGTAGCCTTTCCTGGCTTGCAGGACCATTTCATTGGTCCACAGGCTAATTAGGAAGGACTCACACTGCTCCCCAGCCTCCTGAAAGGCCAGAACAAAGGCTGCTGCTGGTAGATGGCAGTTCTGCCTCAATTGCAGAGGCTCAGGGGTAAAAGAAAAAGAAAGGCTTTTGAATAGAAAAGCCTTTTGATGCGGTGAAAGAAATTAAGAACTAAAACAGAGGCCTAGGCGCTGCAGCACACAGCCCTCCACACAGACTCATTGTGTGTAGGCACAAGATCAACAAAGCCTGTCTGATACTGAACACCTCACACTAAAGAGGCACGTATTAGCTGTTGTGTCCCGGGCTCTCCGACTACGAAGCATTTTCCTAATCAGGCCGTCTGGTGCCGTGATCAACATAGACAACTATGAGGAGCATCATGCTTTCATCTGAACAATTAATGCATGATTTCCTTGTTGGTTGTTTGCAAATACAGTGCAAACAATTGTGTGTTCTTTTCTTATACCAAACTAAAATAAATAAAGCCATTAAAGACAAAAAAATCACTGTCATTATATTAGCATCACACTGTTTCACAAAAATTTCACCAAGCCTTTTTCCATATTTTAAAATAATTGCAGTTTAACCAAATAATGTGAAAAATAAACATTTTTTTTCCCCATAGAAGAATGGAAGTCTTGGGTACCAATGAATTTCCTAATAGCCTGAATAAGTAACTGATGCTAAAAATACTCTCATTTGTTCTAAAACTTAGTCTTTTGCCGTAGAGCTTTAAGTGGAATTCTTTTTCTAATTCTATGATTTTAAAAATTGAACATTTTTTTCAGAGCTCTACTTCCAAGTAACAATAATCATCTTTTGTTGAACCCTTTCTGTGCCAACTACCAAGCTAAGCAGTTAACCCTCAAAAATCTATGATGTAAGCATTATTATTATCTGCAATTTATAGATGAAATGGAGGCTCTGAGAGGTTAAATATTAATATGAGAAGAAAGATAGAGCTATTAGGGTAGAACAAGGATTTGAAATTATTAGTTTCTATCTTTAGAGCCTAAACTTCCAACCCTGAGCTGTTACAGTGGAAGTTCAGTTTTAATGTGTGAGTAATAATGCAAATATACATAATCAGAAATTATGTAATACACTCTCCTAATTTTGCATATAATGCATTAAATGCAGAGAAGTTACAGGATTTGTCTATTTTCATGCAGCTAGTTGGTGACTTGCAGAGTCCTAGTTCCAGAGAGCCTCTGAGTAGGAAGGTTCTCAAACTATAGTGTGGATTAGAATCACACAGAAGGCCTGTTGCAGCATGGATTTCCGGACCCCAATACCAGAGTTTCTGATTCAGTGGGTCTGAGGTAAAGACCCAGCATTGACTTTTCTAACAAGTTCCCTGATGAGGCTGATGTGCTGGTCCGGAAGCACACTTCGAGAACCACTATCCAGGTGTATCACGCTCCTTCTGTAACTGTGAAGTGGAACACGGGTAAAGAGAATGAGTAGACTTAAGCAACAACATAGTTATACGTTTATTCAATACGATTGAGCCTCAGAGATCTGATCTTGAATTTTGCAGCCTTCTTATTCATCTGATGGTCACATGCACCATTTCTGTGAAGTCTAAAACAAGGCCGTCACTTACAGCAATGTTACTTACAGGGCAATGCATTTCCTGGAGATTCTTTGTAAGATCTTTAGACTCATTTTCCTCTTTAAAAGATAACTGCAAAAGCTTAAAGTTTTCCTACATGTATTAAGTTCTTTTCTCAGTTCCTCTCCAGCCACTTCTTATGCAGAGATTTGGATAACACTGCTTTACAATTTATCTTTCAAACGGGCCTGTACTCCCTCACTTCTGTGCAGATGACTCGGCATTGAAATGTAATTTACCGAAGTGATTATAATCTGATAAATGCATTTCTTTTCTTAGGAAAAATTGAAACATCTATCAGCCAAAGTGTGCTTTTCTTATCCTCTTCCCCCAAATAATTTTCACTTATCCTAGTCACAATCTGTGATTGTTCAACCTATAAAATAATCCTTATTCAAACCTGTTCATTATCTGAAAAGGAAATGAATGACCTTGAAGGAGAACTTGGATAACTCTTGCTCTGTCCTACAAAACTTTTCATCTGGGTTACATCCTAGGCCTGTTTTATCAAATGGATAAATGACCAAGCACCATTACCATCTGTTTTCTGATTGCCAACCTGTTTATGAAAGTTAGTTGAGACTGTCTTTGGGCTGAATAGGTGATTTCATGGCCATTATGCCAGTGGTCATTTTTATCATCTGTTTATTTTGGGATCAACTTACAGCAAAAGTTATATTTTACATAGGAGAAAAAGGAGTTCTTTCAAGTTGGTAGATCTAAGTGGTCTCCCGAGGATGCTTGGAAAATGTTTAAATAGAAAGAAATAATTATCAAGCAGTGGCAAGTGAACTTGGTACTTTCTCAAATATAATAATTCTCAGTCTTCCAAGCAGCCTTCTTTCCCTGTGAGCAAAAGACATTCCCAGGCAATGATACCATTACAGCCCATGCTTGGAAACATTCCAGCAGCTTCAATAGGAATCACAGGGCAAGTCAGCTCCCAACAACCCTTACTGTGATATTTGCATTAAGGCAGTAACAGAACAAAAGCAGGAAGTACTACAGAAATAACAATTACAATACAGCAAATGAACTTAGAGTGACAAAGATAACCTGTAATTTAAGGTTTTGCCTTTGTAGATGGAGAGTTTCAGAATTTGATGTCAACTAGTTTCCTAGTGCTGAGAGCAGGAAGCAAAGAGTGAGATAAACATGAGGGTAGAAACAGAATGTTGGCGCCAAGACAAACAGTGGAGGAACCTGGACAGGACCAAAGAGAGATCACCCTAGATATATCACACTTGACCTTGACTGCACATCAGAGATTTTGTTCCTGGGTTGGTAGTTTTTAAAACATTCTTTTGAACAATGATTTTAGAAGTGCAACCAGAGTTAACCTAAACAATACATATAGTTAATAAACCTGCGAATAATTTGTACTTTTATGGATCTTAGTCAACTCTTAGTAAATTTCCGTTTACTGAGGTCCCCTGTTCCATTTGCCCCATTTAATCCTTTGATTACCTTTATGCAATCTAAAAATGAATAGTCCATTTAAGTGTTATTCAAGAGAGATGCAGGAGTCAGGGAAACTTAGCTAATATTTTTAGTAACTACTGATGTTTGGTTTTTAGCAATTTAGATAAATATTACTTATATTTATGTCAGACATGATCATGCTGTTCAAGGTTTTTTCAGTGTTTAAATAAAAATAAGTTATATCAAAGTTGTGAAAAATGTAACCAGTCATTGGGCTTTCCTATTTCCTGTATCATTGTCTTTTCATCTTTGTTTCTCTTCTCTGCTCTCTCTATGCGGCTACTTGGCTGCTAATTTTTTATAAAGTAGGGGCTAGCTAGCTCTCTTCTACACACACTAATTCTTGTGAGTGTTAATTGGTGCTCAAACGACAAAGAGCCTCATGGTCCAGAAAACTTGGGAAATGCCGGAATACCAAATTCTCTCCTGGGAAAGTCACAATAGTCATTAGCATCTTAAAGGCTCTGAAAGGTCCTGCAGTAACAAAGAAACCTCTCTAATTGTGTTTAACAGTTAAACAAACCTATTTGAACCTAGATAGACTTTTTTCTTGGCACATCTATTAGCATAACTCAAAATGAAATGTCCTTGACCCCAAGCTGTGAAGTATAAATGTTAGTAAAACTTCAAAATACGACCATCTCTGGATTATTTATATTTTAGCAGGGTGCTTTGTAAAGCCCTCTAAATGCAAAGAAAGTATGCTGTGATAAATGGTAGTCGTCATATGTCTGTTCATGAAGATGGACTTGCAAAAAATAGAGAGAAACATATAATAACCATGAGCCAGAAGCCATTGATTGATTTTTTTAAATATTGATTTCAAGACTATGTGACCATGCATTATGGTCCCCAAGCTAGGCAATAAACACATTAGAATAAACATACACACACATACTCTCTCTCTCTCTCTCTCTCTCTCTCTCTCACACACACACACACACACACAAATGGTGCATATTTTGTTAGTTGTGCTTATTTTAATTTATTTTGAGTGTTTCCACAGATTGCTGTGGGTTTTAGAAAATAACAGTTTGAATTCAAATCCTGTGCTTCTTATTAGTTGATTGACATTGGACTTCATACTCAAACCATGAATGAACTTCTGCTTCCACATCTGGGAAATGAAATATTTACCTAAGAATTGTTGCAAAGATTCAATGAGGTTACATGAACAAAATATCTAGCACATAATAGACACTCAATAAATGACAACCTCCCCCCCAGCCCTCTGATTCTTCCTCCCCATTTTGGAATCGGTTGAGGTCCTGAGAATGACAGACAGCATTCTTCTCATGTGCTAATAATAGACTGTTGTTGCACTGAATAAATTGTAATAAAATTGTTACTCCTGTCTATCACCCTATTGTGAGTTCCTGAGAAGCAGCACCTGTGTTTAATTCACCACTGAGTCATCAACATATTAGAAACTCAGTATGCTTATTGAATAAATTAATAATCTCTAAAGAAACAACTGTCTTTTATCTTCTAGTCTTTCTAGCTACTAAGGATGGCCAGTCAAAGCTACTTCAACTTGACATTAACTCTCTCTTGGCAATAATGCTTCTATTCTGAAATAACACACATCAAAATATCCGTTAATACACATAAATTAGTTGCTCACTGCACTGTGATATTAGTTAATTTTGAAATTGCATTATAGATTTCTAAATTAAAGAGACTGCCTGACTGTCAATCATATCCCATACAATGAATGCCAACATCAGGCATCACCTTTTTCTGGCTTTGTCAGACTGAAGGTCATTATCAATTGCTGTTTAATCAGCCAAGTCATGCATATAGACAAAGGTTAACTGAGCACGGACCAATCTGACTTCCTTTGTTATCGTGAGACAATTTGCAGCTTAATAAAGCTGCTCTGATTGCACTTAACAACACCTGCTTTAAATCCAGCCTCATTAATAGCACACTAATGAGTTAGGGATCTTCTGGCAAGGGCATGATCAAAGACAGAGGATTTACTTTCTGATTAAGTGACCTAAATAACATAAAACCAAACCTCCCAGTTTCCTTTAGGGAAAGTTCTTTTTGGAAAAACATTATAAAAGCTGTTGGCATTTTCAGATATAGTTAAATAAAAACAGGAAAGCATCATCCTTTGGCTTTTTAAAACTGTAACATGGACCCATAGTGAACAAGAAATAAATTGAGCCAAGCCAAGTCCTAGACCTTTCAACTGACACCCTAAAAAGCAACATGGCCACTGAGCAAGGAAGCAAAAAGATATAAAACTCAGACAACAACAAGGAGATTCTTGAAATCTTCACGGAGGTAGTATATTAATGAAAGACCCTTTTTTTAAGAAGCAGCTTTGTTATTAGAATAATAAAAATGATTTGACCCTTTTACACACACTGGAGTTTTGAAGTTTAATGTTAGCTTATTATGTGATGTCAGGCAAGTCGTTTGTTTCTTTGAATGAACAACAGAGCATTCTGATTCCATACAACCACTCGCTGAACTCTGAACACTGAAAATCTTGCACCTTTCCTTTTGCATTTCTGCAATCGTTCTGGCTGTACAAAAAATATCCATCACTCTTGCTTACCTGCCTGCCTATGGCTCCTGGGAATGAGAACGGTGCTGCCATAACCTCTGCTACAAAGGCTCGTAAGTGTCAGGGCCCAACCCAAGGTAGCCGGTCCAGAGTCTTGCAGTGACCAAAGGTCTTCTCAGAAATGGAACGAAACTGGAAGTCCAGAGAGGAGGAGGTTGGGAGGGAAAAGCTGATCAGGACACAAGCATGCAGGAGAACAAGAAGGTGAGCGGAGTTGTACTCACGAAGGAGCGCAAGAACAACACCCTGTTAAATTTTTTGTTTTTAATCTTTTATTTTGACATTCTTTTAGGCTCACAGAAAATTTGCACCAATAATCGAAAGATACCCTTTTCATCCAGCTTCCCCAAACATAACATTTTACTACACTTAACTTCATTCTTCTCTCTTCTTTCTCTCTCCAGATAGAGATGTAGATACAGATAGACATATATGTGTGCGTGTGTGTGTAAATAACATGTATGTGCATTTCTTTATATTTGTGTATCTCTATATTTTTCTGAAGTATAGCAAATTGCTTTATGATGCTTCTTTATCCCTAAATAATTTAATGTCTGCTTCCTATAAACAAGGACTTGTCTTACATAATCACAGTATCATTATAGAAGTTAGAAGTTAACATTGATGTGATAATGTTATCTAAATCTACAGACCTTCTTCAGGTTTCACCAATTGTCCTCAAAATGCTTTTATACATACCAGAAGAGAACCCGAAGTCATGAATTACGCTCTGGTGTCACATTGCTTTAGTGTCCTCTAATCTGGAACAGTTTCTGAGTCTTTCTTTGTATCTTGTGAATTGATGTGTTTGAAGACGACAGGCTAGTTATTTTGAAGAATGTCCTTCAGTCGGGGTATGTCTGCCGATTGCCCATGATTAGATCCAGGTTACGGATAGCGCCTTAGGTACGGAACTAACGTCCCTGTCCCTTTGTTTGCCACTGACCCCAGTTGATACATTGCTGTTGGATTTTATATGAGTCATTTTTATGGCTTAGTGTGTATCCCTTGGATTTTTCTTTAGCAAGAAGCAAAATTTGAGTGTTTTTTCTTTTTTCCTTGAAACCTGAAGAGCTCAGACAGTGAACATTCGTACCTTAGCCACTCATGTCAGAGGAAAGACAGCATGTAGACAGAATGGGGTCTGAAATGCTGACAGCCTGGTCTAAATCCTAACTCTACTACATTCTCTCTATGAGAGCATAAGCAACTTAATCTCTTTGTGTTTTAATTACTTCATTGCTAAAATGGGAATAATAGACGAACAAAACTTTCAGGGTTGTTGTGAGGAACAAATGATATAATCCATGCTTAAAAGAGACTTCCATTTCAGGCAATATGATGTATTAGATATTCAAGAAAAAAAACCTTAATAGTATATCAAATATGAAAATGTTGAGATAATAGTTATTAATTAATAATTAATTAATAGTTAATTAATTAATAAAAAAGAATTTCCCATAGTCAGCTGTGCAATGGAACTGGCTTATATGGTTCACAAAACTGTCCTTTAAAATTTTAGACACATTGCAAGTCAGTTTTTAAACTCTGTTATTAAAAATAAAATTATATGAACTTATAATTAAATAAGTCATAATAAAATAGATGATAAATATTAAAAACACAATTTTCTTATTATTTCATTAATAGTACAATTACCTGTGCTTTTAAGTTATTTACATCTATTGTATCTCTATGGTGGGCTGCTGTTTAATCTCTCCCCAACCCTACATTGAGTGAAGTCACATTAACGATGTATCGATGTAGTTTGAAACTGGCCATGGAAAAAACGTTTCCACCATCGAAACTGGCAAACACTACAAATCAGAGCTTTTTAAAATATTTCTTTCTTTTTTTTCTAGAAGCTGATGGTTCTGCTCACCGACCAGATAGGATAAGAAAGCAGGTTTTATGGAATTTAATGAGTCCTAGAGGGGAAATTTACTCTGGAGCCTATTTCCTGACATAGAGCCATAGGGTGGCTAAGATCTGTTGTAATGGCTGCAAGTTTTGATGAGAAGGAGACAGAAGTCTATGATTCAATCAGGGTGAAGGACTAGATTAAGAGTCCTTTGTAAAACTAGCTTTCTTAAGGGATGACATACTCATGGATTTAATTTGGGAAAATACTATTGCTCTCAGGAGAAGACTGTGGAGATATTTGTCATTTGTCTGGATTGGCTTTGGCTTTGAGAGGAGAAGAAAAAAGAATGTCTGTCCTGAGAGGTTCTAACTACTGCTTACACCAAATGCCAGCCAGAGTGTGGAGCGACGGGAAGTCACCTTCACTGGTGGTGAGAATGCAAATCCGTATGGCCACTTTGGAAGACAGTTTCTTATGAAACTAAACATAATCCAGCAATGATGCTTCTTGGTATTTACCCAAATAAACAGAAAACTTATGCCCACAGAAAAACCTGCACACCAATACTTATAGTAGCTTTATTCATAATTGCCCACACATGAAAGCAGCCAAGATTGTCTTCAGTAGGTGAAAGGATAAAAGAACTGTGATAGATCCAGACAGTGGACTACTATTCAGCACTAAAATGAAATGAGCCATTAAACCATGAAAAGGCAAGGAGGAACTTGAAATGCATATTACTAAGTGAAAGAAGCCACCCTGAGAAGGCTACATACTGTATGATTCCAACGATATGACTTTCTGAAACAGGCAAAACCATGAAGACGGTACAATGATAGGTAGTTCTTGGGTTAGAGAGGAGGGAGGGATGAATAGGTAGAACACAGAGGATTTTTAAGGCAGTGGAACTACTCAGTATGCTGCTGTAACGGTGACTACATGTCATAATGCAGTCAACCCTAATGTAAACGATGGTCTTTGGGTTGTGATGTATCAATGTAGGTTCATCAATTGTAACAAAGGTATCACTTTGGAGTGGGGATGTTTATAATGGGGGAAGCTGTGCACGTGTAGGGTCGGGGATAATAAGACGATTTCCAAATTTTGTGCTCAGTTTTGCTGTGAAACTAAAACTCCAAAGATAGATTCTATTAAAAATTGCATTATTTTCCCACATTAAAGTATTATTTGGGAATTTGGTTCTTTATTTAGTTACACTGGCTGCATAGTAACTGGCTGTGCAGAAATCCAGTATACCCAAGATTCTGTTCTTTTTGCTCTCAAACTCTTTCCTGTCCCTACCATTCTATTACATGCCTCCCTAAAACCTGAGAGAGTGTTAAAAACATACGTAACAGAAATTGGGGAACCTGATTCACTGATCACAATTAGAAGGCCTTTCCAGGAAAAGGTTATTTCAGTGAGGCAGAAATAAATATTTCCCAGCATTAGTAACAGGTAATAGCAAAGGAGTAACCAAGTGGGGAAAAATTCTAGCTTGCACACGCACAACTTTTTTGGGGGGTTGGGGGTGGGGGAGTAGTTCCCTGGCTGGGAATCGAACCCAGGCCGCAACATTGAGAGCGCTGAAGCCTAGCCACTACACCACCAGGGAACCCCCACGCACAACTCTTAAATGAACAAAAGTTTCTTCATACTACTTCTTCATCATCCTTCAGAAAGAGCTGCACGGTCATAAACATTTAGTCGTCAGACAGGTGTGTTGGTACTATGTCCTAAGTAATTCCCAAATAGGCAGGTATGAGAAGTGAGGAAATTGTTATGTGCTGTCTGTCACATGCTTTCTCTCCCCCCTCTGAATAGTTGATTACCCATTTTAGAAGGTCTCACTGAAGTCCTCTCTCGTCCATTAAACATAACCTCTCCAGCCTTCTCTGGCTTGCTAGAACTTCTCCTTTGCACTCAAAGTCTATAGCTTTTATGTTAAAGCACTGAATTGATCTGTCTTATGTTTTTGCTGTTTGGAATTCAACGAGATTGAAGGCTTCTTGAATATAGGGACCCCAACTTACATTCCTTTTGCCTTCCTCACAGTAAAAAGTAAGTGCTTAGTGAATATTTATTAGTTAATGGTGTGAAATGTTTTTCTAAAGGAAATCAGCTCAATGATCAGTAAGGATTAGCTTGGACAAATTTTAAATATAGATATACCCATGACTAAAATCCTTTTGTGGAAAAGGAGCCCAAATTCATTTTCCTTGTTTCTAGGCTGATTCAAGAAAACTGTGTTGGTGAGTCAGTGAACGGTAGTGAGAAGATGATGTGCTGGTTCAGCTCTGTGGCTTACTCAGGAGGGGACAAATTAAGGTCTCTCTGAATCTTGATATCTGAATCTTGATATCCACATCTGTCAAAAAGAGATAATACTCACTCTACCACCTCCACTAAGTGCTTTTCAGGAGAAAAGGAGAAAAGAAGCTTTCATAGTGCTTGCTTTTTTTGTATTTTATTGTAGTTAACATATTATTATAAATAATAGAGTACAAGAACAGGTTTGTATAGGTTCATGAACACTGATTTTTAAACTTTGAAGCATTTTGTGAACTGGTTGTTAAACATAACCATTATTATATATGTAATTATGTAAACTTACAATTAAACAAATTATATTAAAAAATATGGGCAAGACATAATCAAAACTCATGACTCCCTAATTATTTTACCACATTTTATTATGTGTATGACCATGAAGTCTTTATCTCTATTAGATCTGTGTGGTAGAAATACTGTGTAATAGTGTGCAATTTCACATCTCTTCCCAACTCTGCATTTAATCAATCATGTTATTAGCTTTAAACTGGTCATGATGAAAGTATTTACACTGTGAAAATCAGTAAATGCTGCAAAGTAGAGCTTTTTGCTCAGATGGCTAGTTTTGAAACACAATACACCATGGGGTATTATTAGCAACTTGAGAAAAGAGTTGGTGCCAAGCCTGTCTTTGTCCTGTATATCCACAGTGTAGGATGCAGTGTTTAATCCAGGGCACATTAGAATTCACTGAGGAGATTTAACAAAGAAAAAATAATCTGATGCCTGGATCCCAGCCCATCTCCAAGATTTTAACTTACTTGGTTTGGCTAGGTACTAGGGTATTTTTCAAAAAGCTTCCTGTTTAATGTATATCAAATTGAAAACCACGGGCCTAAATATCACCTTGAAACTTTTAGGCATAGAGCAAGTGATTACGGCATAAAAGAATAAATGCATTAATAAACTTTAAAAATTACAACGTGCTATATGTATATGTAAGATAGAGTAAGAGTCTTAAAAGAGAAATACTTCTTTAGAATTAGTTTCTTATAATTTTCTCAAATGCTTACCTAAGCATTTGAGAATGGACCCTATGGAGAGAAATTAAATATCTGGAGAAAGAAATAGGCCGTAAATTTACTTTTCACTGGATATGTTTTAAATTTTGTACCATGAATTATATATAGAGATGGTTGTTTGGAAACTATCCAGCCATAAATGCCTCTATTTTTCATATTACATGGCTGGATACTTTCCGGATAGCACTCATGCCATTCAAAACACATACATAATTTTTTGTAACATGAATTTCATATATGTACATATATATATAGTATATATATTAATATACAATTTTAATGACTAATGTTATAACAATTCTTAGTGAACAAATTAACTTTTTAAAAATACAGTTTTATAATTTCTCTATGTGATTTTTTGGAAATTACATTATTAACCCTGTTAGGGTAGAGAAAATATTTAAAGTAATCTGGATTAAATGATCAAATCTTAAATTAACAAAAATAATTTAACCACCAACTGTTAAAACCACTATTCTAAATAACTCTCATATCAAAGAGGGATATAATACAGATATTACAAATTATGTATTGATAAATGAGGTTAAGAACACTTCTGATCAAAATCTGAGACAGCTAAAACCATATTTAAATAAGTTGTATCATTCAGTGTATTATTAAGCCACAGACAGGGTGGATTAAACCACAGAAACTTTTTTCTCACTGTTCTAGAGGCTGGAAGTCCAAGATCAAGGTGTTGGCCAATGGGGTTTGTTGTGAGAGCTCTCTTACTGACTTGTAAACAGCCATCTCAGCACTGTGTTTTCACATGGCCAACAGAGAATTCTGGTGTCCCTTCCTCACCTTATAAACACTCCAAACAGATTAGGGTCCTTCCTTTATGACCTCATTTAATTTTTATGATCTCCTCACAGGCCCTATCTCTAAATATAGTCACATTGGGAGTTTAGGCTTCAAGATAGGAATTTTGGGAAGATAAAAATATTAAGACCATAACAGAAATGTTCACAGGTTTATATTCTATGTCAATTAAACAAAAAGTATATAAAAGTACTCTAAGTTGTTCCACTTGGTAAATTTAACAAAAAACAAAAGCAAGTACGTAAGAGATAATTGATAGACTGCACAGAAATCAATGAATTTAAGTATAAACTACTCCCCAAAACTAAAATCAATGAAGAACCAGAATGAAATAAAAAATAAATCTTGGAAAGATCATTCAAATACCAACACTTTCAGAAGCCAAGTACTAACTCCACCTTGGGAATGGGACTGAGAGGATGGGTTGTTTGCAGTCTGGTTACTAATGAACTTATGCATTTTCCATTTTGGAATAATTATTATATATTAGGTTGGCCACATGGTGATATGTTTTATTCCAGGAGATGAGCCATTCTGAGAACTAAAAACAAAAACAAAAACAAAAACCACAACAAATACACACATTTTGGTAGTTTCAAAGAAGTAATTTAAGCTATGTCATAGCTGTCACCAATATATCCAGGGAAATTCTGAAAGACACAGAAGACCCTCTGGCTACTATGTTAGAGTGTATATAAATCAGTCAAAATAAAATAAAATAAAATAAAAATAGGAGGCCATGTGCAGTTGTTTTTCTAGGCCAGAACTTGAATCACTTCCTCTGTTGGCATGTGAGTTTGTGTGTTTGGTGGTGTTGTATCTGTGTATATTAAACAATGACTCTATTCAGTGGAATGAGATGATGGTTCCTTTTATCTCCGGGAAAGCACTCACTGTCCTTCCACTTGAGACTAAAATTCTGTTTTGAATGAAAAGCCAACCACATGTACCCTTTATGTATATGAGAGTGTCGTGCTGTCAATCTTGTTGCTTTGCCAAATCTCTAATGCTTTCAGCCATGTATTTCAATCAAATGGCTGTTTAACTTGGGCATTTCACCAAAGGACTAAAACTTTTGGGCACTGGATCAACTGACTGAATACTTGATTATGACTTCAGCTATATTGCCAAAACAGATTTCAGTGAAACTGGCAATTAATCATCTCTCAGAGAAATGAATCTCACTTGATCTTTAAAAAAAAATCACTCTTTTCACATGTACACATGCATACACATACCCACATACACATACATGTAACCCCCCAACCAAAAAAGAAACAAACTATTCACATATCATTTTCAGCTGCATTAAATTATAGAAGCATTCAAGGGATTGAGAACTCTAATTTAGTATGATTAAGATGTCAAACCTAAAAGGTCAATAATAAAAAGCTCTGAGATTTTTCTCTTATAACCAAGCAGAAGACATGGCTAAGAAATTAGCTTCTCTTGTTATATCTTACAATATGCATCAACATTTTCTGAACTATTATACTATGTACAATTTTAGATTTACCTCATGTCATCCAAAGTAAAATATACTGTATTGATATGGGGTGGTTAAAAATTTTGTGGAATGAAGGGGTAGAAGATCAAAATAAAACTATTATTTTTCTTTTTCAACATATTCACCCTTAACTCTAATACACTTTTCAGATCTTTTAAATCCTTGAAAAAAAAGTTTTGTTTTTGCCCTTATAGTTGCAGCTTTAACCTCTTTGTCAATTGTAAATTTCTTCCCTCAAAGCTGTTTCTTCATATTTGGAATCAAATAATCATTAGACAGAACCAGGTCTGGACTATAGGGAAGATGGTTTAATGTTTGGTAGTCACAGTCATGAAGATTAGCCAACGCAACAGTACTCTTGTTGCCCGGGTGTGTTGTTGTGCAAAAGCAGCACTCCTTGGTCCACTTTCCCCTTCTTTTCTCCTTCACAGATCCAAAAACTGTTGTGAACATTCTATGCACAGTTGTTTTTGAAGCAGTGTGAGCATTCTCGGTACCCATCTTGCACTGACTTTTGACATCCGTAGATGCTGATGGAGAATATTCAAAATGGTGTAGGTGATACTCCAACCATATCTGCAAGTTGTCTTTTATTTAATGTAGCATCTTCCACTACAAGTCTTTCAACTTTTTTGACAATGTCTGAGGAAGTGGTCTCACCAGGGCATCCTGGATGGAGGTGGTCTTCAATTGACTCTCTGCCTTGCTTGAAAAGGCTATGCCACTTGTAAACTATGGACTTCCTAGGGCAACAGTTCCTATAAACCACTAACATCTCTTCCAAAATGGTTTGAGGTGTTCTCCCTTGTTTTGTGAAGAAGTTAATGATGGCATGAAATTCAATTTTATTGATACTTGGAGTTTACTTCACGTTTGATGTGCTTTTTTGGTGATATCTGAAAGAACGTGAACACAAGTAGGCTGAAATTTGGCACATATACTAATAAGAAGTCACACAATCAAACTGTGTGCTCTAGTTCTCCAGCTTCTCTGATAACAACCCTCATTCTGCTAATTTAAAGACCTTCCCTTATAAATTCCAATACATTAACAATTAACATAAAGTTGAGCATAAATTTTCATTCAAATTGTAAATTGGGAAAATGCTTGTAAAGCATACAACTGTTAGACATCTTAGAGTTCACTAACCAAGCAGATTAACCCCAGAGTCTGTTTCTTGTGAATTATGTTATTTTTTCCTTCATCCAGATAAATTTAAATTGGATTCATATTTTAAAATAAGACTAAGAATCAATGTCTGCATACTGAGATGCCCAAAATAAAAAGACCAATGGGTCAAATAAGGTAAAAATGCCATTATTCATTGTCCTAATTCTTGCAATTTGTTAAATGTGTTAATAAACTTGACTGTGCCTTTATAATTACGATATAATTATCAGTAATAGCTGAGAAACTTAGTTGGGTCCATTCTCTGCTTTTTATGATATAACCCCACTGGGAAGGGCATTTTCAAGTTTCTACCAGTTGAAGAAGGTTCCTTTCTGAGGTGTAAGGTAAATAGGGCCTATTGAATGAGGAAGTCGTATTAAATTAGGTTGACATCATTAGTCATACTTTGTTAGAATTTGAGTTTATAGTGTAAAAATTTCCTGATTTATGTACAATGGTCAGTAAATAAAACATTACTATGAAAACCAGATTCTGGATTAAATCTTTTTCTAAGTTAATGGAATTTAGTATTTGGGAAATAAATTGTAGCCCTTGTGAGTTGAACCAAAACCCTACAACTACGGACATACAGAAGCCACCTTGAGGAACAGAGGTGTTGAATGGACTTGGCCCACACCCACGTGTGACTCTTAAATATCAGGAAGGATACTTCAGCTGTTGAGGTCCTCGTCCCCCAGCTCCACACCAGGTTCCCCAGCCCAAGGTTCAAGTGCTGGAGAGAGAAATTCCCATAACTTCTGGCTCTTAAAACCAGTGGGTATTGTGGCTAAGTGAGACAGAAGTACATCAGTGAGTAAGTCCTCTTAAAGGGCCAGCGCATGAACTTACTCACTGATGGGCTCGCTTGCTCTGAGCTCTAGCGCTGAGGCAGCAGTTAGAAAGGCACCAGGAACATATGAGAAGGAACTAAGTCGGGAGCTCCCTGATGATGTAGTGGCTTAAGGCTTCGGCATCGGCGTTGGCGCTGTCAGCGCTGCAGCCTGGGTTCAATTCCCAGTCAGGGATTCCCACGTACCAAAAAGCAAAAAAAAAAAAAAACAAAAAAAAACACCCCAAAAAAACAAAAACAAAACAAAAAAAACAAGAAGGAACTAAGTTGTTTGGCTGCAGGATGAATGGTCAGTTTTCTTCCCCAGTGGAGGAGCTGGTAGAAGAAGCCATTGCATTTTTGTTAAGCCCTACCCACTCCCAATGTCAAAGGTTAAGGACAAAAAAAGAATCTTAAAAGAAGCCAGAGAAAAGCAGTTATTACCTACAAGGAAGCTCCTCTAAAACTATATCAGCTAATTTCTCAATAGAAACTTTGCAGGCCAGAAGCCATTGGCATTAAAATATTCAAAGTGATGAAAAACAAGTAGCCACGAATCAAGATAACTCCACCCAGCAAAGGCATCATTTAGAATTGTGGGACAGATAAAGAGCTTCTCAGACAAGAAAAAGCTAAAAAAGTTTATCACCACCAAACCAGTATTATAAGAAATGTCAGAGGGACTTCTTTAAAATGAAAATAAATAAATAAATAAATAAAAGATAAAGAATATGCATACTAAAATGGCAAAAACTACACATTAATCAATAATTATTTTAAATGTAAATAGTATAAATGTTCCAATTAACAGATAAGGTGGCTGAATAAATAAAAAGCAAGACCCTTATATATGCGGCCTACAAGAGATTCACTTCAGATGGAAAGACACACACAGACTGGGAGTAGAGCAATAGAAAAGGATAGTTCATGAAAATGGAAATGAACAAACAAAAAAGCAATTCTAAAGCCAGACAAAATAGACTTTAAAACAAAGGCTGTAACAAGAGACAAAGAAAGACCCAGCAACCCCACTTCTGGATATTTATTTGAAGAAACCCAAAACACTACTTCAAGAGGACATGTGCATCCATATGTTTATTGCAGCATTGGTTACAATGGCCAAGCTATGGAGGGAGCCTGGGTGTTCATCAGTGGGTGAATGGATGAAGAGGAGGTGGTACATATATATGGTGAAATACTGCTCGGCCACAGAAAGGTGTGGGTTATTACCTTCTGCAGCAGCAGGGATGGACCTAGAGGATATTGTGCTGAATGGAGTATGTCAGACAGAGAAAGACAGATGCAATCTAATTTTGTTTATATGTGGAATCTAAAGAACAAAATAAACAAACAAAAGAGAAATAAACTTGTAGATACAGAAAATATTTTGATGGTTGCCAGATGGGAAGGAGAGTGGCGGGGGAGGTTCATGAAAAAGGGAAAAGGATTAAGAAGTACAAATTTGTTGTTAAAAGCAGTCATGGGGATGTAGGGTACGGCATAAGAAATACAGCCAATAATATTGTGATAACTATGTATAGTGTCAGAGCTATATAGATTTATTGGGGTGAAAGATGGGAAGGGCATCAGGAGGCAGGATGAAAAAGGTGAAGGGATTAAGAAGTACAAATTGGTAGTTACAAAATAGTCCTGGGGATGTAAAGTAAAGCATAGGGAATGTAGTCAGTAATATGGTAGCAACTATGTATACGGCCACGTGGTGGTAGACCAGTCAAGAGATCCCTTCTTAAATTATATAAATGTCTAAACACTATGCTGTACACCTGCAATTAGTATAAAATATGTAATATTAAATGTCAAATGTAATTGAAAAATTAAAAAGATGTGGGACAAGGTGGAGGGGAATAAGGGGTTCAAATGTCCAGGTATAAAACCAGTAAGTCATGGGGTTATAACATACAGCAAAGGGAATACAATCAATAGTATTTGTGATAGCGTGGTAGAATGTCAGATGGTTGTTGGACTTATCAAGGTGATCACTTCTTTAGGTATTAGTATGTAAGTGTTGAATAACTATGGTTTATACTCGAAACTAATGTAATATTGTATGTTAGCTGTATTTTAAGAAAAATCTAAAAAATATATAAAGCTACTAAAATATATTCTTCCCCTCCCCCAAATTGTAGTTCTTGTTAAGTATTCTACTGACTGAGCTCAGTTCTCTTCTTTGGTACAGAAATGTTATCTCTGCAAATGCAGAAGGGAGACAATTCTTTTTCCAGGTGTCTCCTATACTTCTCTGCATCACCTCATACTACATTTTAGGAGTCAGGTGAAAATCAATGTAGGTGACACTGCTTCCCTTCTGTTTCTGAAGGTTGGATAGGGGCCTGGCAAGCGGCTTTAAGTTCTGCTTCCACAGTTAAATGGAAGCCCCGTAGAGAGGTCATAATGTAAATACCAGATGTTCTAAGCCACTTCGATGACATTGCCCTCCTCTTGCACAGGGTAGCCAAATGACCTGTCCCTATTCAGGACGTTAACCCGAACCCGTAGTAATTGTGGCTATTGTCTCATATTACTAATTATACCACTTGTGGCTCTAGAAGCAATTGTTCTCACTCCCTCAGGATCCTTAGATGTTGCTAAAATCTTTTTGGTAAGCCTCCATGCCTAATCTAACAAGCAAGAGAATGGAACGTGTGGCTTGGAAAATCAACTATCTGAAATAATAATAATAATAATAATTTTGTTACTACTCATAATAATTGTTATTATTAGGAACAACAGAATGATGATGAAGCAGAGCTAAAGGAGCCCCATTAGTTATTTACAGAACTAGTAGGTAGTTGATACTCCTTTATGTCTGTAACTATTGGTTTACATGCACAAGGGATTTATATTTTGTGGCTCAGGGAAGAACGTTGTGTGTGAGTACAAGGAAGCCTAAGAAGCAGAGGAGAGAAAGCAATGGGGGGAGATTGGTTAGGGTACCAACTACACTCCTGCTGGCCTGGAGACTGGCCATGGGCTTGTATAGAAAGAGGTTTTAGGGCCACAGACTGGACAAGTGATGTTCATAAAAGGCTTTGCCAGACTTTGTTCTGCCACAGCAGTGCAGCTCAAGGCTTGGGGAGAAAGTCAGCAGAGTGTTAGGAGGACTGTTTGAAGTGGACATTCATTATTTCAACCTTCTGTTAAAGGCATCTCAAGAAACTTTCCCTCTTCCATTCATAATCTATGGGATTTAAGTGAACTTGACCTCAGGCCCCAGATGCAGAAAGAGGGCAAACTTGTGTCTTTTATTGATCATATTGTTTAATTCACAAATAACCAAACCAGGTCCCGTGTTTCGTTGTCCTTGCAAAGTAAGATACTCTTTTTTCTTAAAGAGGGCCTGCAAACCATAGAAACTGCAGGTCCCACAAACCCCAGATCCGCCCCTGTGAGAACGGCTGTTCCCTGACACCACTCCGACAGGGGGCCTGCGCTCTCAGGCAATCTGTGCAGCGACCTCTTGGCCTTAGTTTCTTTACCTCTAAAATGGGAATTTAGGGCAGACAATGTGTTTGTTCCCTTTCAATTCTAATAGTCTGTGATTTGAGGTGAACTGTTCTATATCCTTTGTGTGCTAAGAATAGTGTGAGTAAAGAGAGGAAGACAAGGAAGTAAATTTTCAAAAAGGCTTTCTATCTTGACTCCCTTTCTACCTAAGTACTCAATGTTAATGTCAATAGTTGGGATTACAACATAAGTTTTATAATACCTTTTATAAGTAACACCAGTTGCTAGAACTGAATAATAATTACTTTGACACACAAATTTAATTCAGTAAAACCCTTGGGAGAATAATACATATGCATTTATCTAGTTTCCACAAAACAGTTTAATATGACAGATGCCATGAGAGTAGAGGGAGTTTGAAAATGTCGCTTTCATTAATGACTAACTTTGAAACAACTGCATTGACCTTGGGGGGATGTGAGTCAAGTAGGAAACGTCAGAAAGTGGGGCTCTTGGGCTGCATTTCACTTGAAGGTATTTCAATTGTGTAAACATCAGTAACATTATTATTACTTGAATTATTATATCATAATTAGAACTGTATAAAATATATGTGAAAAAGAAAAAATATTAGCAGGTTCATCACTTGGGTTCAAAGGTATTGGGATAATTGAAGAAAAATATAAGTTTTTTTAAAAATAACCAATGAACAATGCAAAAAATTTGAAGGCTTTTGCTATATTATATATCTAGATCAATATTCCCAGTGTGTGCTCTGTAGAACACCATCTCCACAGGATGCTTATAGACATGTTCAAAAAGGTGTTTAAGTTTGAGAGGCACTGAGGTAAGCAGGTTTCTTTACTATAGGATTCCAGAGAAACTTTAAAGGATATAATGGTTTCAAATTTTATTTATTCATTTTTAAATAATAAATAATGTTTTCATTATTTATATTTAACATTAACTATAACATTAAAATATAACATTATTAAAAATAACATTATTTATAAAACATTGAAAAAAATGTTTTTCAAGACTTGGTATTCTGTGGAACACACTTTGGGGAACATTAGTGTGGCTCATTGCTCCAAATGTGCATTTTAGTCTGTATGTGAGGACTCACCTTATTTGAAAGACTGGGATAGAAAGAATAAGAGGTGTTAAAAGCTCCCTTCAGTTGGGTAAGGTGAAAAGCTGAGAATAGATATTAATAGATCTTCGGTTTAAAGAAGGAATAAGCAAGTATAGCCTGCCTATAGGCCAAACCTGACCCATTATAAATAAAGTTTTATTGAAACACAGACATGCTCATTTGTTTATTCATTGTCTATGGCTGACTTTGCACTATAAGGCAGCGCCCAATAGTAGCCACAGAGACAGCTTGGACTGCAAAGCTGAAAATCTTTACTGTCTGGCTATTGGGAGGGAAGTTTGTAGACACTTGTTCGATATTTTACACAACTTTGGGTAAAGAAAGATTGTGAACCGACAAGTTCTAACTAAACTATGTCCAGAGACTGCAAAAATACTAATTTGATTCCAAATATTCATTTACCCCCCTCCAACTCCCAAACTAAAGAGGTGTGTGTGTGTGTGTGTGTGTGTGTGTGTGTGTGTGACTATGAAAACAAATCAGCCAGATGGGAAACTTAATGAAAGTTTCATCCTTTAATTCAGGTGGAGGAGGACATGGAAAAATTGAACCTTCTTAAGGAAAAAAAATTATTTTCTCTATGGGCACTAAAAAGTTTAATAAAACTATTTTTGGTTTTAAAATTTGAAACAAATTTATTTCAGCAAAAAGTCACTACTATAGCACTTTATAGCATATGTAACTAAATCTGTGCCAAACTAGCTACTACATTGAACTATTATTGAATTATATATAAATATATATATATGCATATAGATAAAGAGCAAGAAAGGCTAGTGATTTTTTTCACCTATGTTTAAAATTGAAATAGCTTTACAAAATAATGCTTATTGAGAAATACCATTTTTTGATACCCTTGCGATAGAGAACTCACCTACCTCCTCAAAGATGAAATTTTCTCCTTCTTAATATACATAAAATTTTTCTTATATGCATTTTTGAAGAGCTTATATACATTTTATCTTTTACATTTAATTCTTACTTGAACCTTACTGTGTTCTCATAATGTAAACGATATGCTTTACAAAGTTCTCCTTTATTAAAAGAATAAAAAATCAGTTAAATTCCTATTTGAGAATAAGCACAAAGTTTTAAATATCTTGTTTCAAGTTACTCCAGAGTAGGACACAGTGCATAATAAAGATATAAGTAACAATGGGACATGGACAGGAAATTGTTGCAGAGTTTAGACCCTCAAGTTGGTCTTATTACATTACATCAGCTACTTAGAAGGCCACTCTAAATGAAACAGTCATACTCTCTGTGCCCAGGAAAGCAAGCAGAGTATTATCCTGGGTGGGCAGTGCAATGGGGTAACAAAATCCTCTGGGGATTTGCATTAGTGATTAAACCATTATATCCCTAGGCAGAAGCAGATACTAAAGAACATTCCAGTGCTTCCTGCACATTCGTGAAACGTCAGTAAGTTGAAAGGAGTCTGAGGCATATTGGCTATACATCTTAAAAAAAAGAAAAAGAAAAAAAATAGTGACCACATCACTGATACTTCTTGGGTTTTGGTAATAATGGCTGGTCAACACATTTTGAAAGATTAGATTATTGAGGCCATCTCATTATACCCACAAGAACGTAATTCAGTGGGGTATTGGCTTGTGGCTCCATTTGAAGGTTCTAAAAGTTTCCCTTTGCATCTCCCCAAAGAACCTCCTGCATCAACTCAAGGGGCAGATTTCTCAGTCATGTCATTTCACACACTCAGCTCACAACTCCCACACGTATGTGTAGGGAGCAACTAAAGGGCAAGGTTGTGTAAAGTGTTTTGCTAGACTCCCGTGGACATGTTCTTGCGAGAGCATACCCCAGACCATTGAAAACACATGCTGGACAGCTGCTCTGGGCTCACACATTCAGGGTGGTGTTAATATTGCATCAAATGAACTTGGCATGGATGCCCAGCAGTTGTAAGCACGTGGAAATGTCACAGAAGCCAAGAAGGATGCAGGCACTCACCCAAGCTCACACCAAGCAAAGTGTGATGCACAAGAAACTCAGGGAGCTTCCCAAAGATGTGCTGCTCTTTTTAACTAGTTGTAGTTCCCCATCCCCTCCCCACTTAGAAAACTCTAATTTGCTCTGTCTGTGGGCTACAGTTTCTATTTCCCTCCAGGAAGCAGCTCAGCACATCTTAAATTCTGTTTTTATATCACCTTGGCTGGTTTGAGATCCCAGATGTGGAGAAGTTGGATGGGGAATGGACCAGGAAGTAGGAAGGGAGTTCCTTTTCCATGCAGAACAACAAGAATACTGTTAGGAGGTGTGGACAGGAGTTTAGGGCACTGTGTATGGCTGCAGGTCATGACCTCTCTTGCTTCTCTATTGCACTCTAATTCTCGACTGACAAATTGCCCTGAGAACAGGGGCCAATGAGCTCTAGTATTGGAAGGAGGAGAGGAGAGCAGAGCAGAGCACTGAGCTCCTTAGGCATTCCAATTTTTCCACTGTGATATACTTACTAGAACATTTTATGAAGGGATTGATTCTTCTTTTTATGCTAACTTGTCTCTATGGATATAAAAAAGAATCAGTGATAAATTGGTAGCTCAGCATTAGCAGCCTGGCTGCTTAATCTGATTCTATTATAATAACATATTGCTATTCCTATGCTTCCCACCACCCTTTTGTCTTTTTGTTTCCCCAATTCTGCGCAATTTATTTTAGAACTGTGTCGTTGCCTTGGGTCGTGTTCTGAGTATCTAATCTGATTTCAGGTTTCAGGTCCTGCCCTACTCTTGCCTACCTGCTTTGGGTCTAGAACTCTTAACCAAAACACAACTCATTGAAAGTTCAACAGGCAGGAGGGCCAGTCACAGAACAGATTTTGAGTGTTTACTATGTCCATACTCCCACAGCAACATGGCAATTGAGCTAACCCTGTTTGACCTAACTAATTGTCTCTCCCTTGGGCATACTGATAGCTGGATCAGTCCCCCTTAGCCTTTCTCCCATTTCCCTTTCTGTTCTATCTGCAAATGCAGCTTTTTTGATGCACAGACCTGCTTCTCCCATTAGCATTCAAGATGCAGTTCCTTAACTGAGTGACTCTATTGTACTAATGGACTCAATTTCCTTTTTCTAAAAATCTTTTCTGTGTGTAAGAAACAAACAAATAAACAAAGGCTCCAAAAAGTGTTTAAAGAACAAGCATTGGGATGAAAACTCCACTTCATAGAGATTTCACAAAGATTTATAGACCCCAAAGATTAAATCTATGAAAACACAGATATTGTAAATTATATTTAACAAATCAATTTTTGAAATGGACACATCTGTTTCTGGAACAAAGTGAGAAACAGATGTGGAAGCAACAGTGAAACTGAGACAGGAAGCTTGTCAAATGTGAAAACTGAGCAAACTCTCTGAATCCAGAAATTTGAGCAACAAAAGAGTGATAAAATCCAAAGGAGCTGTTGATGAAACCATACAGTCATTTTAGGGGTGCATTTGGTAGAAAGCAATACAAATGTTATCCATGGACATAATTTTAGCAGATGCTGAACAGATCTCATTAAAAACTTTTAGTTCATTATGAAGGAGTAATAAAAGAAAATATTTAATTTGGGACCCTAAAAACAGATGTTTTACATAAGAAAACGTGGTATATTAGAACAGCCCCAAAGTGGTCCTCTTCTTGGTTGTCACTGCCCAAAGAAAATTTAAGGATAGCATTTCCTCCACTGAAGTGTGAGGAGTGTAGATAGTATCCACCGTCTCCCAGGCACACTTCTGCCTGATTCCACAACTTTTGGTAAAGGCTTGTGAGGGATATAGAAGGAACTCCCTGAAGTTGACATGTGAGAAAGCACACAGGAAAGAAGCAATTCAGTGGATAAATGAGCCACACATGTCTCCATTGAGTCACATGAAGTCTCAGGCGCCTATCCAATTTCAGTATCCCTAAGGACCGACTCTAAAGCTTTTTCCTGTTTTTTTCTTTTTCTTTTTTTCTGGTACAGATTCAGGGAAAACTGTCAGAACCAGTGATTATATAAAAGTTCCCCTAGAATCGCAAAGCATGGAAGAGGCTTAACTTCCTTCCATGCTCCAGGGGAAGAGAAAAAGAAACAAAAACTATGTACAACACTATTTCTATTTTCATTCTGTTACCACAAATAGACGTAGGCATAGGTTTGGGTACTTCTCTAGCAAACACTCTTCTTGGAATACTGACAAAAATTGTGCCAGATTCAGTTTTGCAGAGAAATTTGCAACATGTCCTCAAAAACATAAAAACTACAGTCTTAAACAATGCAGAGGAGCAAAAACAAAAAACAAGAGAACAAGACCAGAAACAAACCCAACAAAGGCAACTAGCAAATGGAGCAGCTGGAAACTCACTTTAGGATTTAAATCTTGTTGCTAGAGGAAGAAGGTACCCTGCCCTAGAGAAGTTAGAGATATCACTACAGAAAATCCCAGAAACATGGGCATACTTGAGGATTTTGTTTGTTTGTCTCTAAACTCAAGGACATTTTTAGTGATCCGTTCTACTGTTCATGTTTGCCAAGCAGTTTTACTCGGGAGGGGGGAAAGGAACTGGATAATTTATTTTGCTTTGGAAGAAATTTCCTAAAGGGCTTGGAGGGCAGAGACAGGTGAGGAAGGACAAAGAGACAAAGAGAAGAAGGGACAGGGTACTCTGTCCTGGTTGGTGCTGGAACCTGTGAACCTACACAGGTAAAGCACCTATAAGCTCACCAAAGAGCAAGTTGTAAAACTTCTTAGTATCCAGTTAGTATAAAAGAGAGACTATATCACATATCTTTTGATGAGAATGGACCTATTTTGGAAATTTCAGTCTTCTGAAATATGCCTCTAATCTTCTAGGCATCCTATATTTGGAATAAGGACCTTGTGATATTTCACTCAAGTATGTTAGAGCATATGTAACTAGTCTGCCTGGTTTAAATCAGCTATAAAGCATGAGCCATTTGTTTGTCTGAGCTGCCATTGCCTCATCTGAAAATGGAGGTATTAATAGTGAGTTTCACAGGAGTGTAATGAGGAGTAAATGAGTTAATATGGGTCAAGCACAACAGAACTCAGCATAGAGTCATCATTATAAAAATGTATGTTGTTAATAATGACAGCTAAGTCCACCTGAGAGAGAACTTCCAAACGCCCACTAGGACTAGTGTCCCTGGACTGGCACTTTATGAGGTTTCACTTGGTTTCTTCCCCCTTCCCACTTTATGGCCTAGAAAATGGCGATTCGTGAGTCTGGGATGCAGAGACCAAGCAAAACCTGGAGAAGCCCTGATTCCCTCATATCCTAAGTGTGAGCCCTTAACTTCACACACTGTATTCACACTGAAGAGAACTCCCCACCAAATGCTGACAACTCAGGTTCTAACCTGAGAGAAGTTAGCCAAAGAGTACACTGCATAACACAGTAGGACTGAAAGAGGAACAGGGAAAAAGTGAACTAAGAAAAATAGAACAAAAAATTTAAATTTTAAAATAAAGACTACCTGGAAAATTCCTGGTGCTCATATGTAGCCGAAATAAATATGAATATTAATAGTAGAAATATGAGTATCACTAACAGCAACACAGAGTACCACTAAGTGCCATGTACTGCCCAAAGAAGGGTAAACAGAGGGAAATTTAGTATCGAAACCAATGAAGCCGTAGTTTCAAGGCCTTCGCTGACTTGTGCCTTTTTCAAGTTTCTTAGTGGCCCTAACATATGTTATTGTAAGATTTGGGAAAATAAGATACTTTACTCCAGTTTATCAAGAATGTTGTTTCTTTCTGTTCTGACTTTGCTTTTCTCACACTTCCCCCTGTTTGGGGAGGTGTGGTAGGCAGCCTTTAGAATGGCCCCCAGTGATCCCTACCTCTCGGGATGCACGCCCTTGGGTCAGCTCCTGCCCTTGACCATGGCGGGACTTTGTGACTCACTTCTAATAAATAGAATAGGACAGAAATAGTGAGATGTTATTTATAAGATTAGATTATAAAGAGATTGTGGCCTCCATCTTGGATGTTTTTTTGGTCTTGTTCTCTCTTGGACTACTCAATCTGGGGAAGCCAGCTGCCTTGTCATAAGTAAGCTCTACAGAGAGGCCTGCGTGAATGAGTTTGTTTGGAAGAGGACCATCTGAGGGCCAACGACAACCACCTGAGCAAGCCAAGACATGGAAACTCTGTGCGTCAGACCTTCAGATAAAGTTGTAGGTTGGGCAGCAACTTGACTGCATGACGGGCATCCAAATAAGCCATACCCAGATTCTGCAAGGACCACAGAAAGTATAAAATAATACATGTTTGTTGCTTAAGCTGCTGTGTTTGGGGGCATTCTTTTAATGTGGCAGTAGGTACCTACTGCAGGAGGGCTATGGGCATTCTGGGGAGTTAGCTAAGAGATGTTGAGTTAGGAAGTCATTCAGCTTGTCTTAGGGAAATTTTTATATGGTTTTCAGAATAATTAAGTGAATACTCACCATGCCAGTAGAGAAACAGTTTCCAGTTTGTTGGGCTAATTTACCATATAGTATATAGCATGATACTAAGGATCAGGGCCAAAGATCATATTGTGACCATATGCAGATCATTTCCTAAATCTCACTGGAGAAAAATCTACCTCCATGGTACCTGAGTTGTTATTGCTAAGTTGACTGTTATTCAACCAAAGTTGAAATAATTGATTATGTTATTATTTTGCAACATTATGTTTTCTTTGGGAGTTCTTTTTTTTTTTTTTTTTTTTTTTTTTTTTTTTTTTTTTTTTTTCTTTTTGGTACGTGGGTAGCTCCCTGGCTGGGAATCGAACCCAGGCCGCAGCACTGACAGCGCCAGCGCCGAAGCCTTAAGCCACTACACCATCAGGGAACTCCCCTTCTTTGGGAGTTCTTTTTGTAAATGGAATAGTTTCTCCCTCTTCTCCAGCTTTTTTGAGGTGTAACTGACAAATAAAAATTGTATATATTTAAGATGTATAAAGTGATAATTTGATATACCTATGTTGTGAAATGATCACTGCAATCATGCTAATTAACACATCCATCACCTTATATAGTTACTGTGTATTTGTGTGTGTGTGTGTTTGTCTGTGTGTGTGTGTCTGTGTGGTGAGAACACTTTAGAGGTAACTCTCTTAGCGAATTTCAAGTATATAATACAGTATTATTAACTCTAGTCACTGTGGCAGTAGATCCCCAGAACTTACTCATAACTGACAGTTTGTATCCTTTGACTAACATTTCCCCATTTTCCCCATCACTCAGCTCCTGGCAACCACCATTCTATATTCTGCTTCTGTGAATTCAATTTTTTCAGATTGTACATACATGTATAACTGAGGTCATACAGTATTTGCCTTTCTGCGCCTGGCTTAGTTCACTTATAATAATATCTTCCAGGTTCATCATGTCACACATGGCAGTATCTCCATATATATTTTCCTTATCTATTCATTTGTCTCTGGATACTTACATTATTTTCATATATTAGCTATTATGACTAATGCTGCAATAAACCTAGAAGTGCAGATATTTCTTCAAGATATTGATTTCATTTCCTTTAAATATACACCCAGAAGTGAGATTTCTGGATCATATGTTAGTTCTATTTTTAATTTCCTGAGGAACATCCATACTGTTTTTCATAGTGGCTGCACCAATTTATATTCCCACCAACAATGCCAAATTTAAAAAAAATTTCATTTTCTCTTCACACTCACAGATTTTCATTTCTTGTCTTTTTTAAAATAACCATTCTAGCAGTTGTTATATTATTGTAGTTTTTATTGATATTTGCATTCCCCTATCGTTTAGGGATATTGTATACCTTTGTGTATAACTGCTAGCTATTTATATCTGTTTTTTTGAAAAATGTTTACTCAGATCCTTGTGATTTGTAATTGAGTTGTTCATTTGTTTGTTTTTGTTATTGAGTTGTGTGACTTTCTCATATAGTTTGGATATTAACATCTTATCCAATTTGCAAATATTTTCTCCCATTCTGTAAATTGTCTTTTAATTTTGTTCATCATTTCCTTTGTTGTGCAGAAGCTTTTTAGTGTGATGTAATTCTACTTGTTTATTTTTGTTTTTGTGGTTTGTGCTTTTGGTTTCATATCCAAGAATCACTGCCAAGACTAGCATTAAGGAAATTTTTCTCCATGTTTTCTTCTAGGAGTTTTATGGTTTGAGTTCTTACATTTAAGTCTTTAATCCAATTTGAGTTAAATTTTTATGTGTGGAGCATTTTAAACATACATCTTGACTTTTCTGTACCAAGTGGAAATAAAAGAGAAGAGTCTGCCTGTCACACGGGACTTGGCATCATCCTACACTGACGTTTCAAAGACTTATCACCTGGACATAAATGAGTTTTACAAAGTTGATAAAACTCAGTTACACCAGCTAAAATAATTTGGAAAGATATTTTGGAACATTTCAACAAAATAAGTGGGTCTCTATATGGACACATATAAAGGGTGGCATTTTTTACCTACCAATTTATCTTTCAAAGAAATTAGAGAAAATGAAGAGAAAAAAGGTAATAAAATCTGAAATAGAAGCAATACAGAAGAACAATAAAATCAACAGAAATTATTCCAACTTCAAAAAATAAGCAGTAAGAATGTATTTCTTCAAATTACACCAAAAGGAATATTTCTTTAAAAGGAATTGATAAATTTTGAAAGGAAGAAGTAGCTATGTCCTTTAACTAATTCCATTAGTGAAGGAGAAGAAACCATATGAACATATTGAAAAAGCTTTTAAATTTTGATTTGATCAAGAAGACATCACCAAAGAGAACATAAAAGTCATCATAACCACAAAAACGAAGACTTTGGTGACAAACTGTTTAATAAATATTATCAGTTCAAAGAGTATTTAAGATTGTTACTACACATGTAAATTTGAAATGCTCTGAAATCTTTCAACTTGTTCACAAGAGAAACTAAAGAGAGGTTTCCCAAATGTGACTACAATCTGAAAAAAATCACATGGCATTACCAACATGGAGTCATAAAGCTGAAACTTTTCTAAGTTATCAAGAAAAAAACTCAACCATGTTAAAGAAAAATTTGAATTATATGTATTATTTATTTTAGGAGATACTATTGAATTGTTTCTTGTCTTCTCTTTTTTCAAGTCCAGGAGTCCCACTCCTATCTCAGGCCTCAGGAAGAAAACAAAGAACTGGACACAGTCATACTCATCTCAGCAGAGGCCAAGGGAGAAGTTTGCATCAATAATGGAATAACATCTCAGTCTGCAGCCTCTGCCTTTGGATTCGTTTCCCCAGGTACAATGACTTTGCATACACATGGCTGAGAAGACTGACTATGTGATGCCTCCTGGAAAGAAGAAAAAAATCTACCTGAGGACAAATTCTATTTCAACCACAGAATGCAAAATGTTTCTTCTTCTTCTGAATAAATAACTTTAAACTCTCTAACTTCACTCCACATCAAGCAATGAAAAAAAAGAAAAAAGAGTACTGGCAGTTTTAAAATAGTAGCTTGTCCCTGATTCACACTGCAACTATTTTTATGAATATCAATAGGAGTAAACATTGCAGTCTGGGCTTAGGACCGGGTTGGCTAATGCTCTTCAGATTTCAGTTATACTGTAGTTTTGGCTGAATTCTGGTTGGGTCTGCATGGCTCCACTGAAGGTTTATTTCTGTCGTGGTCAGATGTTTTGCAATCACTCAATAATTGGCAAATGTCTGAGTCAACAGGAGCAAAGCAGGACTTGCAGGGGAGAGCTGACTAAAAACAAAACCCCATTGAGTCCCCTCAACTGGGTCTGGGGCTCATTTTACAGAGTACTTGTCCTTGAGAAAAATTTACCACATACAGAGATTTTGCAGTCCCTTGGCTTCACCTCACGTTCTATATTAAAGGAGGTGCAAGATGGCTAAGGTCTTTTGGAATGTTAGGTTCATAGTAGACATTTGCATAAATAATTTGGACTGTTTACAAGCTTTCAAAAATAGTCACATCAAAATTTGATTGTTTTGGGAAATTTATCTTAGTAATGTCAATAGTAATAGGTACCACTTACATATAGAGAGAGAATTTGTGTTGTGCTAGGTACTGTTCTAAGTGAAGTACATGTATTAAGTCATTTGATTGTTACAATAACCCTATGACTAGTAACTGTTAATATTTCCATTTTATAGATAAGGCATAGAGAATTTAATATTAGTTGAGAATATAGTTGGTTGGGCCCTTTAGACAAAACTCCACTATGACACCAAGAAATCATTGTGATCCTTCTGTCTTATTTCCCAGTTTTTACATAATTATCTGAAATAGTAGTGGATCTAGAATTTGAATCAAGGCAATTGTCTTTGGAGTTTATGCTCTTAACTACTAAGCCATTTTACAGGTAGAGGAAACATGTAAGTATCTTTGAGTAGAAGCATCAAATTCAAATGTAACAGCTGTTTTTTTTTTTTGTTTGTTTTTTACAAACATAGAGCAAACAGAAAGACAAGATTAAAAAGCAAACACACAAAAAACAGAACCAATCTCACTCATGAATCCCAATCTTACCGTGGGTTCAATGGGTATGTTCAGACTGCTTAATTTTTTAAATCCTTGGACTTTTTCAAGACTTATTAAGTAAATTTAGTAATAGAACTTTAACTGGTGATTCAACTCCAAAGAAAGAAAGTACTTTTAACATTCAAAAAAGCACTTTTTTTTTGGTGGTAGCAATAGAGTTCTCAGAGTGTTAAAAGATATCAGAGGGCCCCGATCATAAGTATTTTTTTCACCTAGAGGAGCTTACTTTAGTAGTAGAGAAGAATAGACGATTAAAGAGAGAGTGGTATTATTTGTTGTTGGAAAATCTTTTGACCAGTTTTGTGGGGCTGTCCTATGCTACTGAAATGGGAGGAGGACAGATGGGTATGGAGACTAATCCCTCTTGACCTTTTTAGTGTTAAGCCTAAAATGAAAGAATCAATTGAGCTTAACACGTGTTAACATCTGACTATACAAGTCACCAAATTGCTTGACTTTTATATGGAATTAACATATAGACAATTATTGGTGATGAAATGGTCTCCTGTTTCACAAAGGCAAAGCCAGAGCATGTGACACTGAAACTTCTACTTGGATTAGTGAATTCCACACCCTTCCTTCCATTTGGTAGGTGGTCAAAGAAGGACTGATTTCCTGAAATCGATACACTTTCGAGTTTATTGGGTTTTGCTAAGTGCCCAAAAGATCCAGGATGTTATCAAGTTTAGTCATCAAAGTCAAAACAAGAAATTCAAAGCATTGAATGTGCTGGAATAAGAGTTGAAATAAAAGAAACACATTAGAAGACCAAGAAACAGAAACAAATGTGTAAAAATATTTCAAGCATAACTGAAATTTTAAATCAGCAGGGAAAGGTTGAATTATTGCATAAGAGTGTCAGAGTTGTTGACTAATACATTCTTGGGGGAAAAATGAGTTAAACCGTTACTTCACAACAAATAACAACACAAAAAGGTTAGGGGTTTAAATCTATAAGCAATATTTACGTGAATATTTATATTCTTAGTATTTAGGGGGCTTTTGTAAGCATGAATTCTAAAGTACAACCATAAAGGAAATGCTTGATGTAATTGACTTTATGAAGGAAAGAAAGAAAGAAAGACAGAAGAAACGAAGGAAGGATGGAAGGAAGGAAGGCAGGATGGAAGGGAGGAGGGAGAGAGGGACAAAGAAAAGGGGCGGCTGTTACTGCTCCCCTTTTGGACACTGGCTGGGGCAGGGGGTGGTCTTTCAGTTTTCTTACTTTCCTGCATAACAGGATGGTCCAGGTTCATTTTGTACATTTTCTGCCCCAATTCTATAATCAGCCATTTGTTCAAGGATCCCTGGTTCCTATTCTTGGAAAATGTTAAGATGTAAGTTCTGGATGTGCTTGTTGCTACTGGGGTGTTATTGCTTGTGGGCCATCTCAGCTAACAGCAATGAAATGCAAATACACATGTGTGCTAATCACTGTATATGCAGAGATCTACAAACAAATATATTTTATGTAACCATGTGTATTAATCTTAATCTAAACTGTTACTGATTTTCTGCCTGCTTGATACATCAATTACTGACAGAGGGATGTTTAAAGCTCCAACTACATTAGTGGAGTTATCAATGTTTGCATTCAGTTCTGTATGTTTTTGTCTCATGTACTTTTTTCTCTGTTTTTCTTTTTTTCTTTCTTTCTTTTTTTTTTACCTTTTTTGCCTCATGTGTTTAGTGCTCTCTTGTTAGGTGCTATGTTTTTGGATATTATCATTATATGTCCCTTCTTACCACTGAAAATTTCCTTATTTTGAAGTTACATTTGTCTCAAACTAGCATAGCTACTTTAGATTTATTTTAATTACTATTAATATGGTGTGTCTTTATCCATTCCTATCTGAGTCATAGCCATTCCTCTTTGTCATTAGTTTTCTGCAATTTGAGTATGATATGCTTAAGTATGATTTTCATCTTATTTGGTGCTGAGTTTGCTAGATCTGTAGACCTGTGGTTTGGTGTCTCATAAATTTTGGAAAATTCTTATCCAGTACTATTTTAAATGTTTTTTTCTCCATTCTTTCTTCTTTTTCTGGTATTCCAATTTTGCATATTATACATCTTTTGAAATTTTCCACAGTTCTTGGATGTTCTAATTTGTTTCATTCTTTTTTCTTGTTGCATTTTAGGTTGTAAAGTTTCTATTGACCTATTTTCAATCTGACTAATTCTTTCATCAGTGATGTCAAGCTTAACGATAAGCCCATCAACAGCATTTTCCAATTCTGTTACAGTGTTATTTCTAACATTTTCATTTTGTCCTTTTTTTTTTAGAATTTGCAGCTCTCTATATTACCTGTTTTTACATGTTGTCTACTTTTATCATTCAAGCCCTTTACATAAGAATCATAATTATTTAAAATTCTCTATCTAATAATTCTAGATAAACCTGTGAGTCTGGTTCTAATGTTCTAATCTTTTCAGAATGTGTGTGTGTGTGTGTGTGTGTGTGTGTGTGTGTGTTTTCATGCTTTTAAAATTATTTGTTGAAAGCTGAACATGTTCTTGGTAATAAGAAATAATTAAATAGGCTTTAAGTTAAGTTTTATGTTAATCTGGCTGCAAGTTGGACTGTAATATTTTCTATAGCTATAGTGGGCAGAGGCTTCAGATTTCTCTAGAATTCTTATATTGACCTCCTTCATTGTCTTTGGTCTCCCTTAAGTAATCACCTTCAGGGAGAATTTGTATCTTACTGCTCTTTCAGCTGTAACCCACTATAATTATACTGAAGCCTTCTTGATACCATGGTAAGGTATGGGAGAGGGGAATGTTCTATAAGCTTCCCATGAAATCCGTCTTTTAGTGAATCTGTAGCTTGTACTCTCACCTTCACAAGTATTTTTAGTGTTATAGCCTCACCACACATACTGACTTGCTTACATCCCTGGCTGTAGCATTCTTAACCTATTTCTCTAAAGAAATAGATTTTATGACTATATTCCACTGACTATTTCTTGACTAGGTTCATTCCCCCACCATCCTGCCAGGTTTAATGAGACAAGAAGGCTAGAGGGAGATGGAGTAGAAGAAACGTCTTTTCCATGTGGGAGAAGTCTCTGGAAGTCTTTTCCTTAAAGAATAGGCCTTTGTTATGGTGAACCCTCTGGTTGTGTTTCCCAATAATTACCTTTCCCCTCTTCTTGTTAAGTCTTCACTGTAAGAATTTGGTACAGTTCCCAGAGCTAACGTATTTCCAAGTCTGGCTCCCTAGTACTGCAGCCCCCAAAGCTTCTCACTCAGGGTAGTCCACGCTCAGCCTCCAACAACTCATCAAAATTACCATTTAAGTGTCTTACCAGTTTATGAACTGCAGCTGCTTTTGTTCCTGGTCAGCAGATCTTGGCTTTTACTCGCTCCGTGTGCTTGTTTCTCCTGGTTTCAGAGTTTTGGTTTGCCCTAAAGCCTCAGTTTTCTGATAGGTCCAAGAAAAGTCGCTGATTTTCAAATGCCCAAATTTGTTTCATGTTGTAAGGAAGAGAGTAACCATCTCCATATCTTTTACATTTCAGAGCTGAAACCAGAGGTCTGTAATAATAATTTTTAAAAATTATGTTCATAGCTAACTTTTTAAAAAATGAATTAAATGTGGATTACTATTTCTTATTTTCAAATAATACTTGGCTTCTTTTTTTTTTTTATGAAGAATGGGAGAAAATGTTTGCAAACAATGCATCAGATAAGGGACTAATACCAAAAAAATATAAAGAATCTGTACAACTGAACAACAAGAAACTAAACAACCCAATTAAAAAGTGGGCAGAAGACCTGAACAAACACTTCCCCAATGAAGACATACCAATGACCAATTAGATATCATTTCAATATGCTCAGTGGTTGGTTGATATGAACCAAAATATCTGGATATTGGAGATATATGATGAAGTAAGGAGCTTTCATGATGCATTTTCATTTTTTGTTTCCCATGTCCTACCTCTGTGTAAATAATAATAATTATTATTAATGATAAATATCTAAATTAGATGGCTTGTCAATGCTCTTCTGAATAACAGCTCCACCAAGGTAGTTGTGTTAGGCATGCCCAGAGATGGCAGTTTGATCCACCGAGGAATCCATAGATACCAGAAATGTGCAAGGTGTGTTTGAAGAAGCAAACACAAATCTGTCTCTGAAAGATTTTCTTCTTGAAGAATAAATGCAAGGTGAAGCTTCTTGCTTAGCTTCCTTGGCAGTCCATTCTTTCCCCTTTGGTGAAAAAAAAATGAAGTCAATAAATGGTCTTTCACTTCAGAGTTGGAGTTAGGACCAGGTGGAGAGAAAGGGAAGTAGAGAGTACTCCTGGCATTTACCCACTGCACAAAGGGTTGTGTTGCTAAAGGTCCACATTCAGACACTAATGAGTCTTTACAATCCAACAGTTTGGGCTCTCATTACCCTTTCCTTTGTGTCTGTCCATAAACAGTCGGAAAGCTCTCCCGCCACCACCATCACCACTCCAAAAATGGCATTTTGTCCGTCAGGAGGAATAAGCAGCATTGACTATTGTCACCACCACCTCGGGCTCCCATTCCACAGTCTCTGGGGAAAAAAAAACACAACGATATATATTATTTTTTAGGTACAGAAGAATTGATCTTAAAGAAAGCTATTTATTAGTTCTTTTGGTTTAAACATTTTTTTTTCTTTCTTTTTCTCCCCTCCTCCTCGTCCTCCTTCATCTAATAAGATAATGTTTTTTTTAAATTAGAGATTGAATGTATACAATTATTTCTCTCTTATTTCCTGTGAAACATTCAAAACATTAAGCAAATTTGTGAGATAATCAAGAGAATGAAGACAAATCTATCAAGGCATTTTCTATAATGGTATTGCCTAAAATGTGAAAGAATATTTAAAATAACTGAATCTATTTTTCTTCCTTTATTTTACTCTGTTGTTACATTATAATGTCCTTTTAGGAATGTGCCATTGTTGACATTTTCAAGGGATCACATTGCCTTCCTATGTTGCTGGAGTCTCCATTCTGCTCACACTATGACCCGTATCTTGTGCAGTGAACAATGCCCATTTTCCACATTTTAGTTACTGCTTTTAACAAAAGTATCTTTAATGAGGAAATGTAGATTTTCTCTTGCAATTTATGTGTCCATGTGTGTATGGCAGGGAAATAAATTAGAGGTTAGATATCCGCCCCTTGCATACTTATTCTAATGAACTTACGACTGTGTGTTTGGCACACATGGGTAGTATTCATGCTGAATGAGAGGCTATACAAATTATAGTTATGCATAAATGAATAATTTCATATATGTTGATAATTCATGCACTGTCAAGTGATCCAAAGCACATTGATGCTTTCCAAGTTCTTTTTTTTTTCTTCTGCTTTTGCTCAAAAGGACATGATTGGATACTTCCTTTGATATGAGAGAATGAAACAAAATGCCTCTCCTCACATGCTTCCCACAACTTGACAGACTGTAGAATTGACCTTCAATGTGTGCCTGCTTCATGTGTTTCAGCAGACCAGAACGCCAACTGTTATTTCTTCTCTTCCCCATGGATAGACTGGGAAATGTTACCCAGATGAAAGTAAAAAAGATTCTATTAAATGTGGTGCCAGGCAGCATTAGCATTGTTCATAGTTTCCTGTGATAATTTCCGCTCCAGGGCTCATCAAATTGAACTTCTCTGGAACATGTAAACTCAGAAAGTGATCATCTTAAGTGGGCATTGATTTAGAAAGAGAAGCAAATCTTTTATATAATATTCATGTTTTCCTCTTAAAAACCCAATGGTATTTGGTGACTTAAATTTTTATGTATAATGACAATTCCATGATTGATTATCTCTGATATTCCAGACTGAGTTCAGGCTGGTTTGGGGACAGCTCTGGGCATGTCTGGTTTATTGCTAGTATAGGTCAAACAAAACCTCTGAGCTGAAGGGCTGGAGGACCTCCCCAGTGAACAACAGTACATTCAGGGCAAGGAGGAGGTAGGTATTAAGACACTATGTCAACTGCAAAGTCCTATTTGTGATTCTGAGTGTAGTATGGGAGCTCTTACGCAACCTGCATCTGTCCTAAGGCAACAGTTGCATGCGTGGGGACCAGGGATAGACTGATATATGGGGAAAAAAACAACTCAAAACTAAAGGAGCTGTTTCACCAAATAAGATGCTGGAGAGCAATTCGTACTGATCTGAGGAGAGTTAAATGGAATAAGACTCAGAATGAAAAGAAATATATGATACACCATCACAAAACACTATTACTCAGTTTTCACTCAGTTTTCAAAGGGCATTAAGAAATGAAATATTAGCAGCACTTTGGCTACTATTCATATTTGCAAACACCTGTAAGACTTCCCTGAGGACATCAAAAAAAAAACCCAAAACAAAACAAAACAAAAATATATAAATAGACAGATAGATAGATAGATACACGGGGATTTACTGAAGTCTAGAGTTTTCATGTTAGCAAAGAGAGTGATAATTGAATTATTACTATGAATGTGCTTTTTATTAATTCCTACAGAATGGCGAATACTGAGAAAATGCAGATTATACTTTTATATTTGAGCTACTCCTAATCATATTCTCTAACCTTAAATGTTTCCCATATACTGAAGGAAATTAGCTTGGATACCTGTGTTTAAATAAGATTATTTCTTAGCCCTGATATATACTGGTATTATATATATATATGTGTGTGTGTGTGTGTGTGTATATATATATATATATATATATATATATATATATATAATATATGAGGGCTGTCTGGAAAAAAATCCAGCTATAAATGCCTCTATTTTTCATAATACATGGCTGGATACTTTTCAGATAGCCCTTATATATGAGTATACAATATAGCCAGTGGTACATATGCTGGAACATGATGAAGATTTTAAAGAATGAAATAGAGACAAGAAGCACCAACATTTAAGGGAGATAGGTAATCTATTTAGAAATAACGTAGTTTTTCTTAAGGTGACCTATGTGATTTGGAGTATCTTATAATATTTCAGAATTATGTTCACTATTTTTTATAGAAATTGTGTCCACACAAGAGAGGAGAGATTTGGAAGGAGGATTTAAGTATCATTTTCAAATTTCCTAACTGTAAGTATTTATCAGCAATAAACAATTAGCTAATAGTTATTGTATGCCTTTAGAGTACCCACTTCTGCTCTTCCATGTTCCATTAAGAGATAATGCCAGTTTCTCCCTCAATTTTATTTTTGTCTTTTAGTTCTGAAATAACTTGTATAAGACATCTATACACAACCTAACCAGCTGTGATTCAATTCCTGCTTTCAGAGTTTTGTAGTTTTGTTTTGTTTCGTTTTTTATTTTTTATTTTTATTTTTATTTTTGTTTTGTTTTGTTTTTTAAATTCAAAACTTAAAGGCAAATACCGGTGGATGAAAATATTTGGAAAATGGCTGCAAATGTAAGTAGTTTCCCAAGGGCAAAACTTTAAAACTATGCTTTTAGTTTAGGTCCCCAATGTCCATAGGCTCTTTCTAGGAACACACTAGTTAATACTATTTTTACAGCCTAATTAAATACTTGACTCTTGTGAATGGGTCTAATTCTTCCTCATATTTCAAGGGACAGAGGCCTAAAGGGCCTTCTTATAGATGAAAATGAATTCTGCTTGTCCCACTTGCTGTATTGAGCTATTTTGCTACAGTGAAAGAAAAGATTGGTAAAATAGCAAAGTTTTTATCATATTCCAGGAAATTAGGGCAACCCATCCGCACCCAGTATGGAAACTGACTTCAAAATGCAATAAGAATCACGGAGGCCAGTTTCCCCCATCTCCCCATCTGAACCATCTGTAGTAATGAACACAAAGAAGAGAAGCTAACATACATTCTCCCAGCCTCGCTTGCAGACAAGTAGGTTCTTCCCACATTTGGTTTGCTGGTGTAATTTCCAAATCAGTCTAGAAAGTGTCTCCCTCCTGCCATGGATTCCAAAATGTATTTGAATCCATTTCACCATAAAGAACATTTTATTTTACCAGGCAAGTTGTTTGCTGTGAGTTAAGAAAATGGATTTAAATACTTTTCAAGGTTTATCCGAGCGCTCTTTTTGCTCACAAAAGCAAAGAGTATACAGAGGCAAAATAGTGTTTTGGCCAAGTCTCTGCAACAAAAATACATAAAGATTTATTGTAGCAACTGACTAAATAACTTGGACCCAAAGCCCAGACTTTAAGTGCTAATTGTAAGTGCATTAGACATTTTTTTTCCTTCACTAACAATCAACACTTATTCTAGTATATACTTCTCTGGATTAAGCATGTGAATGGGCATGACTGTTTCTTTTCAACTGGCAGCTGTAATGCCATTTAAAAATCTAACAAGTTTTTCCAATACCACTTTCAGTCTTACAATTACCAGCTGGGTATTTACTAGAGCTTGAGCTGAATGTTTAATTTAAATAAGGATATCTGTCAAACCTGAACTTTGGAGTGTGCATGTTCCTTTCTTATGGAAAGTCCTGAGGCCTTTGGCTCCATCTGTGCTTGTGAAACTGCTGTCTGAAATGTGCAGTGGGATGACATATTAGAATAGCATTCTGTCCATCATTCCATATGGAATAATACTCTGAGTAATGGATTCATGTTTCTTACATCCAACAGCTTTGCCTTTTGAGCCCAATAATATTTATTCAAATGTTGAACTGGCTGAAAATTGAGGCTTGGTGACCAGACCTATTGGGATTAAATAATCAATGAATGATTTCAGCAAAGGAGACTGGTCAGAAACACAGTGGTAAGAGGGGTCCCCTTTAATCTCACTCCCTTGAAGTTACAACAAGTTAAACAGCTATATTTCACCAAATAAATCCCTGCCCAACATACAAACAGATCTGAGAGATTGTCACATAGAAACACCTGAAGGTGAGCGAATCGCAGGTTGGAGCTCATTGCAGTCACAGGAGAGGGGAAGATTGAGACTGCAGGTGCTCTCTCTGTGGACCCCAAAATTCCCGCCTGAATGATCAGCACATAATATAGTGGAACCCAGCAACTGGGGCAGAGACCCTGGGGCAAAGATTGAATACAGAAGTGCAACAGCTGTGGTCTAAAAGCCCTCACTACCCAGGAAGAAACCAATGCCATGGAGCTTGGCTTTCTCCCCCTAATCTCCTAGAGCTTGCCTCCCCTATACTCTTCCAGTGCTGGTTAGTAGTGGGCCCCAGAAGGAACTGTAGCAGTGCTGGGTTAAAGAGTGGAATATCTACAGCCCTAAGAATTGAAGAAACAGTTCCTGAGTGGCACAGTGGCTAACTTCAGTGAAAAGAGATGAGATATAGGAATGAGGCAGCTATGGTCTGGCAGTCGACATTATTCAGAGGAAAACAAAGACACAAACACACCAACTGCCTCTCCCAGCCCACCTCACCCCAACCATGCATGGCTGATCCCAACCAGGGCACACAGGACTGCTGAAGCACACAGCTCTGCATGCAGCTGCAGGGACAGCACTGGGATTTTAGGGGCCTAGGACCCTATTGCCCACCATATTTTTTTATGGCGGTGGTACCCTGAAACTGAGGAGACCTGGTCACAGAGGAGATTCCCACCTCTCCAGGAAATCTTCTACCATGAAAAGTCAGAACAAGACAAAAGAAAATAAAATGTGTCAGCACTACCTACTGAAAAACTAAAGAAAGACCTCTCCTGTCAACCTGTTGCAGAATTCATTCCCATGGATTCCCAGGAAGAGAAATAATCCATCAATTACTACAAACAACCAAGGTAATAAGGTAGTTCAGAAAGAAAAGGAAAAGGAAAAATCTCCAGAAAATATATTTAGAGACATGGAAATACGTGATATGTACAACAGAGAATTTAAGATTGTTGTTCTAGAAAATCTCAAAAAGATGCAAAACTGAGATAAGCAGTTTAATGAACTCAGAAATAAAATTAATCAACAAAATGAATTAGATTAGAATTTGTAAAAAGAACCAAGTAGAAATTCTGGAACTGAAGAGACAAAAAAATGAAAAAGCAAGTTTAGGAAATAGAGTTGATCAAATGGAGGAAAGAATTAACAATATCAAATATAGAAATCTGGAAATGATGCAGATAGAAGAAGAGAGAAATCAGAGTTAAAAGAAATGAAAGAACTCCACAAGATCTATCTGATTCCATCAGAAAGAACAATTTAAGAATAATGGGTCCAGAGAGTCTATTCAAACACATAGTCAAGGAGAACTTCCCAAACTGGTGGAAAGAACTGGATCTCACATCCAAGAAGCAAACAGAATACCTAATTATCTCAATCCTAAAAGGCCCTCTTCAAGAAACATTACATCGGAACTGTCAAAAATCATGACAAAGAAAGAATTCTCAAGGCAGCCAGGGAAAAGAAGACAGTCACCTACAAAGCAAAGCCCATTAGCTTATCATCAAATTTTTCAGCAGAAACTCTACAAGCCAGGAGAGAGTAGAATCAAATATTCAAACTATTGGAAGAGAGAAATTACCAGTCAAGAATAATATACCCAGCAAAGTTATTGTTTAGATATTAAAGATTAATAAAGACCTTCTCAGATGTAAGTCTTTGGAGTCTTCTGTTTCTATTGAAACTGAAAAATATGGGTTGCTCTACATGATGATGAAAAATACGGTTACTTCAGTGATCAAATCAGAGAGTATAGCTTAACTTTTTGCTTAAAAATGTTCAATCTAATAAACGTCCTCATGTCATGACATTAAAATATATAGATATGAGGTAGATATTAAAGGTATAACTATAATAAATTGACATCTGGGGATATTATAAAATACAAGAACAAAAACAAGTAGAAACCTTCAGAGTGCAATATGCAAATATATAATCATCATTTAGGCTTTAGTCAACACAATGCTCGTGATTTAAAAATTGTAAAGAGTCTATTTCTTCTTTCATATTACTTCAGACAAGCCTTACTTTTTTTTCTTAAAGATATAAAGTTAAACTAAATATTCACTATCACTATCAGGATCTTTAATTAAAATTTTAAGTCTTGTACATTTCTGGCAGAAAGCAGAATAAAGGGTAAATTTTTTATTTTTATTAGTTATCCACTATATGTGGAGACACCCCACTACAATGCATCTATTTGTGTTAACTTATTTAATAAACGTTTAAGTAGCATTTACTAGGTACCAGGCAATATTCTAAGCACTTTATCACAATGAATTTGTGATATTCTGATATTTGATGCATGATGTGAATCACATTCCTCACTTTATGGAAAGAAAATTACAATGCAGGGAGGTGAAGGGCCCAACATCACAAGGCAACAAGTGGGAGTGAGGATTTAAACCCAGTCTCCAGAGGCCATGCCCTTTAAGACTTTAGTACTGTGCTTCCCCTTTAAGTATCTGATCTCGAGGTAAACTTGAGCGAATTATATAAATAGTTGAGTGGTTGATAACATCATGTTCTTTCTCTGAAGCATCCAAGATTTTTAACTAGTTCTGTCCATATGCTGAATAGCAATTCCACTTCCAGCATATGGATGAATACGTGTCTGATGGTGGGAAGAAAGGAGATGTGATTGTGGGGAGGGAGAGGAAGAAAAGTGGAGGGTTAGGGAGTCCTCTGAACTAAGCATGTCTCAACCTATATTCACATTCTATTCTTATTGGGAATATCAATGAATATCATCTTTTGTTGAGCATACATACCAGGCACTGTGCTCACTTGTTACATTTATGTTTATTAACTCCTTATTCTCACAACAACTCTGCAAGATAAGGGCTACTAATTCCCCAATTTTATAAGAAGATAACTGAGGCTGTGAGAGCATAAGCGACTCCCTAAAGTCATGCAGGTATGTCTGACTCCAATGCTACTGTGTCTGCCCATGTTGGCTGCCACCGAGAGAATTGACCTCTTTGTGTTTTTTGTTACTGTCTCTTCATGACTTAGCCTGACTTTTTTTGGTTATAGTTTCCCTTTTGCTCTGTGGCTTTGACACATTCCCTCAACATGCTGTATTTATTTCATCCACACAGCAGTGTTCATTTGATGGTACATAGTTAGCAATCTTAGAAAATAGCTTGCTTGCTTTTTAGCTTTACTAGAATAGGTCAGGCCTCTGATATCCACCACTCAGTTCTCTGGGTAGAGGAATAATCAAGGAGTCTTGGAGGAAACAGGGATGCTTTCCATTGGCCTCTGTGGCCTTGGCTACTTCCTGCGGGATGAGGATCTGAAGGCTGGATTTGATAATGAAGTCTTCTTTGTGTTGGCTCATTATTTATGCCACATCTGCCTCTCTGCATTTGTGTCAATGAGTCACTGTAATTACAACCGTTGGATAATTTCCTCCATTTTGCAACATATACCCAACTGTGTGAGTGCTGCATCAGAGAAAAACAACATTTACAGCCTTGCAGTAGCACCGGCAGGCTGCGAGGTTCATCTTTCTTTCGACATGGTTTTAGGTTATTATGAGGTGGCTTCTGTTTCTACTCACCCTAAGCAAAAGTGAGACTGTGGGAGCTCCCTGATTGCAGCCACAAAGGATTGGAATTCTTTTTCCTCTATAAAAGCTAAACATTTGACTCAGATTCTTGCTTTAAGGGGATTTAAAGAATAAGCAACTCAGCTGTCCTTGAGAGATGGGGGCGGAAGTGAACTGAGGACAATGACACTGTCCCTTCATCTCTTGTCCCTCCCATCCAAACAAAAAAGTAACTCCCTGCTATCTAACAAGATGTTATAAGGCAAATAGCTGGTTTAATGAAATATAAAAGAATTCTGAAAGAGTACAAATTAAACAAGAGTACCCTAAAGGTGATGAAAGCTCTATGTATATGTAAACATTTGCCTCCTCACGTCTAAGCTGGGTGGGCTAGCTATCCATGTGATTTAAGATCAATTAGAAGAAATTCACTGACCATAAATGTCCATCCTTCATTTCCACTCTGTCTTGGATCCACAAGGTCAAGCATGGCCTCGGAAATGTTACTGTGAAAATTATACCTAAGAGCACTCACAAACTAATCCCTCCACTTCCATTGATACAGATGATTTCTGTGATTTTCCCACTTTTTTTTCCAGAAGAAAGAATATGGTAGAACTGCAATATTATAAAGTTAAGAGGAATGGAGATGCTCTCTTTGAAAAGGAAGGATAGGGTGGGAATATTTCTTGCTACCTTGAAAAAATATTTCCCAGCAGTGACCCTGAGACCCATTCATGAGGTTTTACAGCTCTATGGAATACTCTTGGAAGAAAACTCAATCAGTGGTGAAATTATAAAAGGTTGCAAACTAACTGGTTACCTTGCTATAAAGCAAAAAGTCAGATATAAAGGAAGGGTGGATGAGCAGTGGAGGTGACACCAAGGGGACAGTTATCAGTGGGAACCACAGCGAGGCAATTGGAGTTGGCATGCAACCATCAATACAAGTGTTCACTGTGGAATTTCTCTTAATGTCATAGGAGTCCTAGGTGTCTCCAACTCCTAATAGGCTGTCCGAGATTTGGATGTCAAAGATCTTTGTCATACATGTTATCATTTTCTTAGGGTTCCAGGTGGCCTTTTTTGATGTGCTATGCTTGGAGAAATTGAGAAAGCAACAGAGAGCCTATACGCCAGGGAGTGTACTATGGAGCATTTGGAATGTAAGCTTATCCCACTGCCAGGGTATGCCTCACTCACAGAAAAGCAGAAAATCAAGAGAGGCATAGACCTTAAGGATGTACCTAGACAACTATATGATTGAGATAAGAATAAAACTCCAGGGAGAGTTCTCAAAATGCTGAGCAACTCACAGCGTTGGCCTGACATCTCAAGACCAGAATCTTTATTTGTTAAGTGAAGGATATCAGTAAATATTTAAATTATTGGTAAATGAAATAAGTGAATGAACACATTTTTGTTTCTTTTTTCCTTCAAAACTGGCTTGGCTTTTCTTGTTGGGAGTGGATAAATACTTCCTTGCGATCATCTGTTTTAGGCAAGAATTATTTTTCATGGTTAAAAACCCAAAACTGTTTTAACTGGGGCGGAGCTGACAAGAGTTGCTCCAAGCAATTTTGTATAATAGAATTTCACAGTAAAAAATTAACTACAAATCACTGACCTGGCCCATTGTCTCTCTCAATATTACAATTTTGCTGCTGGAGAAGGGTGTTTGCTATTCAAGAATGCAAAAGTGTGATTCAAAAATCAAGCCTTTTCATCTCTCATGGGATATTGTCCTTTATCAGAGCATTCTTTGTGGATAAATATGTAAATTACTATGCAAAGCAGGATGGAGTAATTCAAATTGACAGTTGCCCTATTTTTTTTTAATTAAAATGTGGAAGCCTTGAAAATGTATCCGCTGACAACAAAGGAACTTCTTGTTAAGATCAACACTATTTCGTATCATTTTAATATATTTTTCAAGTGGATGAATTCTTCTGGCTTTACTTTCTATTTTGAATTTTTTTTCTCCAACGGTGTATTTGATAAAGATAAGTTCAATGGGAAATTTTAAGTATTATTATATGTATGTAACAGAGACAATACAGATTATTTTCTTTATTATTCTAATGATTGTAAAGTTGCTATATTTGATCTTTAATAAAGAACATCTACAACTAGCTATTATTTTAAAAAGAATTCATTGATGTATTTGACAGAGCACATCACTACAATTTGCTATTCAGCTACCACCAAGTCTGCCAGTTTTTGTATCTGTACAAACTCTCTTTCCTACCTTGACAACAGATGAGGTGACCCTATTCTTACCTGCAACAAATGCTTTAGTCAGGCTCTGGATTTCTTCACCTCTTAATTTCTCTTGATCTTTACTCTGACAACATTTCCTTTTTCCTTTGGTATCATTCCTTTCTGCTTACATTTTGGACCCTTCCCACCACCAGGATGAGTCATTCCTCTTAAAAGAAACAAAAACTACCTCAGTGTCAAACAACTAACTCATTTTTCTGACTCCTTCCAGAGCAAGGCTCTTAGCAAGATTCTGTATGTATGCACAAGTCCTCTTTCCACTTCTCTACCGCCTGGTCTCTCTTCAATTCAATCTAAATCAAAGATCTAGTGATTTGGCTTTTTTATTAAGGTCTCCAAAGACCTGTAGCTTGAAAAGGCTATTGGTTCATTTTTTGTCTTCCTCTTTTCAGATGTCTCATCAGCTCTTGATGCTCTCATCTTCTTGAACATACTTGTGTTCTTCTCTAAGTTTAGATAGAGTTGTTTTGTTTTGTTCTGTACTTCCTTTAACTTCAGGGTCTTTTCCAACTGTCTAAACATTTGTGTCCACTAAGTCTGTTCTAGACATCTTCTCCTGTGTAACTACATCTACTCTTTCTCATGGCTTTGAAAATAATTTCTATGTTGATAATTCTCAAAGAAATATTTCCAACTCTGATTTGTTGCTGAACTCTAGATTACTAGTTAACTGCCTATTTGATATTATTAGTTAAAAATCAGCAGTCACCACAAATTTAACATGGCCAGAAAAAAACAACCATAGGTTCCCCATCCCCTCACCCCAACACAGACCACAGAATCCTCACCCTACCAAGTGTTTGACATTTAAGTCAATGGTAATGTTATTCATCTAGCTACTAGGGTCAAAATTCTATCTTTAATTTGTCACTTTTTTTCCATTCCATATTCAACTCACCAGTAAAACCTGTTGCTCTACTGACAGTATCTATTTTGGATTCAAAATTATCATCTCTACTCCAGCCTTCTATAGCAGTTGCCATGATCACAGTCTTTCTACATCTTTTAATTAAAAGATTTTTTTAAAAAAAATCATAATCCGCCAGACCCTACGTGATCTGGCACTTGCTTACCTCTCGAGTCCATCTCTTTATACTTTCTCCTATGACTGTTACTCTTTAGCCACAGTAGTTTGGAATATTTATTTCTCAGCACATGACAGCTTTTTCTCCATATTCAGGTATTGACTTAAATGTCATTTTCCCAGACCAACATGGCCAAATAAATATTGAATGCGGCCCCCTCCACAACACACAACCAGTTTCTCGCTTGCACATTATTTTATTTGTAGCACTTAATGCGACCATGGGATACATTTATTGATAGTTTATTTTATTTTCCTATTGTCTATCTCCTCATATACTAATTCAAGCTTTTTAGAAGAAGGGGCTTTTTGTGTTCTGAAATCAAGACTAGTATCGAGCACATAGTATGTGTCAATAAATATTTGGTAATGAATATGACTAACTTAATCATGTCTTTTGTACTTGAGTAAAGTCCATGGAGGATCACTAAACCAAAGGCAGTAGTGTGTGTGTGTGTGTGTGTGTGTGTGTGTGTGTGTGTGTGTGTGTGTGATTTCAGACAGAGCTAAAGAGAAGTGGTTTTAAGCTTAGCAATCTTTAGGAACTAATGTTAAAATGTCCTAACATATTTGAGATGTTTAGATGAAGCTTATTTACATAATAAAGTGAACAAAATGGATGAATGACTGAAGTAAACCAGCTCTTACTATATTTAAGAGGTGTTGGATGCATTAGATAACTGAATTCAACTCAACAATGTAAATTCTAGTGGTGTTTACATCATATCAACATGGGTCATATGATATAATGACATACATTAAATAAGTAGATAATTGACTGGCAGAAGACAACATCTTCCTATTGTGCACTTTGCCTTTACCTCTTTTACACTTGCTCTTCTCAAAGTATACATACATTGCATAAAATGTTTCTAATTTGCATTCTGTCACCTACAGTGGTGGTGTAGTGGCTAGGCTTCTGTGCTCTCAATGTCGCAGTCTAGGTTCGATTCCCAGCCAGGGAACTACAAAAAAAAAAAAAAAAAAAAAAAAAAAAAATATATATATATATATATATATATATATATATATATATATATGTGTCATATATATATATATGATACAGATGGACTCAGGCAATATAGTTATAAGATAGGTTGCTATTGCTCAAGATATATTATAAGAACACAGTATTCTCACTGAGAGGATTCAAAGGAACATGTCTACCACCTACCAAGGATGATCATAGAAAAAAGGTGGCAGTAAATAGGCATGATTTGCTTAAACTTGTTCAGCTCCTGATAAAACACAATCAGAAAATGAATATCTGTAGCATGAGAATGAGAGAATATATATGTAAAATATATATATGATACATATTTTATACACACACACACACAACACAAAACCAGAGGGTGCTAAAAAACATAAACACATTTTAAGAAAGAAAAAAATGTATTAAAATTGTAATACTCAATATATACCAATAACAAAGGATGAATACAAGTCACATTTGACTTCTGCAATTATAAGAGGTGCTCAAAGTGGTTACCATCAGTGTCTAGACACTTCTGATTATGATGAATCACTGCTTGAGCAATGCTGACCCAAGTGTCCACTGGTATTGTTGTGCATGTTATTTCACTTTCTTCCTGAAGAACCACCAGTGTAGCCTGTTTTCTATGGTACACCACATCCTTTGAGGTTCCCCATAGGTAGGAATCAAGGGGTGTTAAGTCAGGAGAATGTGGTGGAAAATCAAACAACGTTCTTGAATTTCAAATACCACCTCAAAATGGTATTGCGCTCTTCTACTGACAACAGTACTTCTGTCACTTTTTTTTTTGTTACTGTCCTGCCTGTTGCATGGTGACTCTAGCATTCACTTGATTAATGCCATCTTTTCAGCAAACATCATACTACACATTGGTACCATAATTCTAAGATCAGATGAGATTGGGTATGTTCAGGGTGGTATGGCTGTAGACTGCTACCATAATTTAATTCAACTTACAAATGTAATGCATAGATAACATTTCTTGAAATGTGTATATATTTTTTGGCATCCTCAGTATATAGACTGTCTGGAAAGTATCCAGCCATGTATTATAAAGAGTAGAGGCATTTATGATTGGATTTTTTCTGAACAGAGTCTCATATGGCACTATTGAATTGCAGACGTACTTTACAAGGTGATTATTATTCCCAGGAGAGCCAAAAAATTTTCAAAGATTAAAAGATAGACTCTCAATGTTTCTGCAGCCAATTTTCAGAGATAAAATTGGACCTGTTTATCCATATTATATTGAGACACCTCTTTCTTTTAGGTTTTTCTTATAGTGTTTACTTTTGTCCTTATTCTGTCAGTACTGCTGACTAATCCTAAACTTTTCTAAATGTCAATTTTTAATTGAAAGCAAGAAGCATAAAACAGGAACATTTATGGGACATGTGGGTGAGGGCTCCATCCTATAAGCATTTTACAATCTTAAAACTCATATGATTCTCTTATGTGAGTGCAATAGCAAAGCCGACACATGCATCTGCTACACCTGATGATCTGAACAAATCCTAATAATTCCCAAATGGTGGTTATTTTGTTTTTCTCCTTTTCTTTCACATGGATAGACTAAGGCAAATCAGGTGTGGGGACAGGCTACTAATCATGCCAGAGTGAATTACTGGGCAAACCAACATCCCTCATTTTTAAAATAAAAATGCCAACTTGTTAATCACCTTCCCATTAAATACTTTGCTATAAATGTACAAACATATGCCAAGTGTGGGCTAGAGGTCTTTTGAGTACTGTACAGGACATATAGGTGACAGAAGACAAAGTCTGAAGGACTTGAGTTTGGAGGATGGAAAGGTGATTCAGAACAGGTATATATTTAAACAATAAGAATAAATATTTATGAAGTAGCTTGGAGATTTGAAAGTATTTCTACAGGTTATCTTATAAAAACATTAAGAACACAAGACATATCCAATTAAGAGGAAAACTCTGTGATACAGGCAGCAGTACATTTTTACATGGCCAGAGAAATAGAGAATGACCTGAGGTTGAGAATAAATGGCAAATGAAGTTGTTGTGGAATTTGGGCCTTAAGCACTGTAGGAAGCAACCTCTGACAATGTATTCAAAGCTGAGAGAAGGATATGGAGGACGCAAAGCGGGTTCAGAATAATACTTAGATGTCACATGATGTTAAGCAGGACACCCAATGGTAAAAATGGACTTGGAAGGATCTCTCAACTCTGATGGTAAAGAGAGGTTGGGATCAATGTTAATTGTAACAGTGAAAATTAAAGTCCATGCGATTATATGAATAAATCGACTGCTAGTCTTGCTACTCAAAGTACTCTGTATTCTTGTTGAAGTGCACACGTGTGTGTGTGTGTGTGTGTGTCCCAAAAAGGTTGCTATCAAATGTTTGGTATGTCTTAAAATGAAAGACATCTTAGAACTGTGGATATTAAGTTATTTCTTAATTCAAAATAACTAACTGAATCCAACGTCCTACTGCTTCCGTTCTGCACGCTGGAGTAACCACCAGACACTGAATGATATGTTTGGTCTTTTGGATGCAGTTCATTGCTCTTGAAAAGTGCCCGTATGCAAGTACTCTGGGGGTAAATTTGGCAGCAGTGTGGGTCCTCAGTAGAAAAGCCACGCTCACTCTGGTTACCCAGTGGGTGTATCTGAATTCAGGAATACCACCAAAGGCCCAAGGGGCCAAGTTTACCCTTAGCTTTGGCTTCACTTCTTCTTTGCCTGGCCGTCAATGGCAACTATGGTTTACTTGGGTGACCGTGTTTTTCACATTACCTCTAGCAACCTACTCATTGCTTAAGCTATAGTGTTTGAAAAAAGGTGACATTTTATTTGCTACACCCAACTTGTTGCCTCAAAAGCAAATGCAAATACCTGAAAACAAACTGCTATAAGTTTTATTATAACAGAGCAATAGAAAAATAGCCTTAATTGAATGGTTAATAAAAATACAGTGAGTCTTTTGTAGAAAACAGGGTATTGGGTCATCCCTTAAAGAATTTTGAGCTGGACTTTTTCTGTTTAAATTTAGAGTGCAGTGTGTTGAATTTGGATTAGCACAGAAGGAATTACTAAGCAGAAATTTGGCATTACTATTATAAGGAAACAGGAAAATAAACTGGTGTTAGGTGTATTCTGCCAATGGTATGCAGTAGTTACCTCTCTGTTTCCCTTTTGTCATAAATAAGTTATTGCTACATTTGTGTATAGATACCTATGCTGTTTTAATGTTATAGTGAGTAGTAATTCTAACAATGCATGGCTGAAATCAGGCATGCAAGACACCTTGCACACCAAACCACAGGAAATTGATCAATTAAATATGTCTTTTTCCCATTTAATTTTCACAACAAAATTAGCAACTAACATCTCCATTTAGCAGAGAAGATACTAAGGCTCAGGAGATAAATTATCTTGCTTATGATGATATGACCAGAGAGTGGCAGAACTGAGATTCAAGTGTAATAGGCTCTCTTCAATGTCAAAGCTTACAGACCTCAGAGAATAGGTTTGACAGTCTGAAATCCACTTCGAGAAATGTTGAGTTATTACACACACCTTGATTGTATCATAATTAAATATTTATTTTTCTAGTTCTCTCTAAAAATTCCTAGGTCCTTGAGGGATAGGCATTCTGGCTCTTTTGTCTTTGTATCTCTAGAACTCAGTACAGCATTGTTCAATTAATAAACAAAAGTGGCCTAGCAGACCTGAAAAAGAACCTCTAGATTTGCTTGGAAAAAGATTCATTACTTTTTTACAAGCAGATGAAAAATCATCTAAGACATAATAAATAAACAGAATACAAAGTGACTGAAAGTCAGTGACCGGAAGTCTCTAAGACAAGAGGATTTCTTGAGTGAAGAGAGGTGGTCTTCCTGGAGGCAGTAGCACGGAATGCTTCATTGAGTACTTGAGTGGATCTTCTGTCTGGGAGGAAGTGGAAATAACAGAGTGATAAATATGCCCCCTAACCCCTTCACCCTCTACGCTCCATTCTCTCACATACTTTCAAACACGTAAAGAACACTCAGTAATGTGTCTTAAGTGAATAAGTAAATGTAATAATGAAACAGATGATACTCCAGCCAGTTAAGTAGTTAACCGTGTGAGATTGAGAGCAGCATCTATGGATCACACACTCACGGACTGTCACAATCTAGAGTGCTCCCTTAAGTGACCTCTGGTTCACTTTGGAATCCTCATGGGTGCATCACGTGGGTCAGTATGGCAACCTCAAGTGAGTATGTGGGGTAAACAGAAATGTCTCAACATGTCCACACAATAGGCACAATGCCAAATTTTTTTGGTAAGGAAGTTTAGAGGACCAGGAATGTGTGTTCTTTTCTGGTTTTAGGGTAGAGGGTTCTGAGAGGTATGATAGATAGGATCCAGGAGGCAGCTCAGGCCTTTTGTTTTACAGTTGCTTCCAGCATCATAATTACTGAAAGAGAATTTCACAATTACAAAAGGTAAATTCTACCCTTTGAAAAAAAGTCTATTGTTTGCCTCAAGTGACATTATAGAAGTGAAATCTACTCCCCCACCCTGCTTAGAGCTCTGCATACAAGGCTAGACTAATGTGACAGATACTGTAATTTAAATACAATTGTTCACTTAGCAAACCCCCCTGAAAACCTGTCTTTTGCAACTTGCCTTTGGGTAGAGTTTCTAAAAGAACAAAGCCCAGCAAGGTTTGGAAACAGAAAATTATAGCGGCCTCATCAAACCAGTCTTCTCCAACCTTCCTTTCTGTCCTTCCCTGTCATCCCAGGTTCAGAATCCTGTGTCATCAAAATCAGAATCTTGAGTTCATCTGTGAGGAAGGAATGGTGATACTCCAAACTCTGTATTTCTGGAAATAAAGAAGTTATGCATATTTTGTCCATTTTTTATTCTTACATCCATGTGCTCTATTCAGGAGAACCAATATTTCTTCCTATTAAGTATACTATCCTTTTCATTATGTACAGAGGGTGCCGCAAATGTATACATGTTTTAGGAAAGAAAAAAACTGCATTCAAATTGTAATACTCCATATATACCGATAACAAAAGATAACTACAAGTCACATTTGACTCCTGAAATTACAAGAGCTGCTCAAAGTGGTTACCATTGGTATTTATGTAATACATAGGTAACATCTCTTAAAATGTGTGTACAACTTATTGGCACCCTGATATTTAGCAAAGCTCTGGGTAAATATATCCCAGAGACCTCTGGATAAAGGTCATTGTAAATGTTATTCTTTGTTTTTAAGAGACACCTTGCATTTGATTTGCTTAATCCTTTCCCTAAATACAAAACAAGGTTATTTTCCCAAAACTTCCCCATCCTTTTCAGTTGACCTATGGACAGCTGAAGAGGGTATGACTGATACATGGGGAATGGAACCTAAACCAAAACCCAGAGAGCTGAGCTCAGCCCAGGGCTTTGGTGCTTTGGGGAAATGGGGTGGAAATTTTCCTCCATTAACTCAGAGAAAAGTCCTTCCATCATTCCTGAAGTTTTCTCACCAAAAGTATCTGTAGCTTTTGTTAAAAAATGTATGCACACGTAATAACCTGTTTTTTTTTTTTTTTATTAGTGATGAAGTTCAGAAGGCCAATTCACTTTTAATAATCCAACAAGGTTAAATACATTGGGAATCTCTTGTTCCCAACTCACCTTGATTTGTGTTTGCAAAATATTCTGTGAGGCCGAATGACAGATAAAACTGATTATATTCCTGTAAAATTGGCTCAGTCTTTCTACCTGTGACTTTTTTCTGCAAGTACTACCCATCCGTCCCCAGCCCCAGCCCATCTCTGGAGACTACGAAGGCACAGCAGCTATTTCACACATTTTTATTTTTGAAAGCTTGAAATCAGAGCCTAGGGTGTAATGCAAATAAAGACCTAAACGGGTATTAAGGAACGTAATTTGACACTTTAAGAATTTCATCTCTTTCAAGCCGACTCCCAGACAGATTACATACAGAGAAGAACAGGTTAATACTTACATAACTGATTGAAAATTGGTACTAATTGCCTTGAGGTTGAAATGAGCAAGCTCTATCAGACAGCTGGGCCAGTCAAGTGTTCTGTATATGAAAGTACAACACGGAAATATAATTTATCTCTATGTAATGATGTTTATTCTCTGAAAATTAGGTTCAAATTGAAGAAATAATTTTCCTTATCCTCAATTAAAACAAATAGCTAATGTTGAGCTCAAGTTTAGTGCCCATGGGCCTTGGGGATAAATTTCTTTCATTTTACAAATAAGCCACTGTCTCCATTTTCCTGGAACGAATGGCCAGGAGGATCAAAGTATTTTAGCAAAGGTTAAAATATACTGTACCACATCCAGGAAGGCTAATTTTCATGCATCAAGGTTTTTTGAGCTGAATTTGTGTAATGAGTGCACTGAAAATTGAAAGATGAGATTAAAGTGCTGTTGGTCGTGTACAGAGATTTCAGAAATGCTTATCAGCCCTTCGCAGCTGAACACAGCCCAGATTAAAAACCGATCTGACAGAAAGGCAGGCTGACGGCAAATGTGGGGCTTTACATCCAAGTTAATTACAAAGTGCATATTAAACATGAGGCCTGTGATGAGAGCAGCTGCAAAGGTCTTTATCTATTAAGAGACTGTCCACCTACATAATAAGAATAATTACCAATGAGAGAATTCTTAAAAAGAAATTGCATTTAATGACACATCATAGTATTTCTCCTAATTTCAAAAGTCTGTTTCTCCATACCCGCAATGAGGTGTGACTTTGTCTACTCTCTAGAGCCAGGTGACAGGTCAGATTTAGAAGACAAGATCCCTTCATGATTTCTGTGAAGGCAAGACCATTTGCTTTGAAAAGCACAAGTGTGGAATCCCTGTGGAGTCCCCAGTTCCCCGACAAGCAAGCAACTACAATTTTTCCAACCCACTGGAATTACTGGAGAGAAGTGACACCTAAGGCCACTTTAATTGGAAAGCTGTCAATATCACCCGAACTGGACTCCATCACTTTTTTTTCTTATTATTAATAACTGGCAACATTATAGCTGGGACCTGGGTGCAATCAAACTGAAGGGCTATAAGAAATTCTCTTGGAGTTTCTTCTCTCTTTGTGAAAGAAAATGGCCTCCCATGGTCCTTGAGAGGTTAATGGAATACCCTGAATGCAAGCAACTAGTGAACATCGAGCACTCGGAGAATAGAAGTTCCATTTCCTTCATCTTTTCCTATCCTTCTTTCTTCCATCTCTTTCTTCCTTTTTTTTTTTCCCTTCATACTTTTGGTTAATATAAACCTGAGTTGTGCAGCTACCATTCAGCCTAAATGTTACATTAGAGATTTTGTTTGTTAATATGAGTTTAATTGAATTTTTGTGGTGAGGGAGAAAACACATAATATAAAGTTAGAGCATTCAAGGTTATTTTATAGAAGAATGAAAACCTTTAGAATATTTTATAGAAGAATGAAAACCTTTAGAATAATGAAATCACAGTGATCAAATAAAAAGCTAATAAGCAATAAGCAAACAAACAAAAAAGCATTTATCTGTACCTGTATTTTTGTCATATTCGGATTATTTAGGTGGTTCTAAATATTTCAGGGTTGTAAATGGATGCAGGATTGGGAATAAATTTCCTTTTGAGCATATACTATGTACCAGAAATTGTGCTAAGTGCATTTGTCCTCACAGTAAGACTGCAATGATAACAACCTCCCCTTTTAGAGATGAGGAAACAGAAGCTCGGCCAATTGAAAGAAGTGACCTAGTAATTTATGGCACCAGTTCTCAACATGCCAACCCACCTCAGCGTCATTGACACCACGTAGAAATGTGATAAAATTGAAAATTCTCAGGCTCCACTCAAACCTACTAAATCAGAGACTCTGGCGGTGGAAACCAGAGATGAATCAGCTCTCCAGCTACAATAGAAAGTTTGAGAAACTCTGATCAGGTAACTTAAGAAACAAGCGATCAATCTAGGTCTGCTATCCAAGCCTGAACTCTTTCTACCATCCACAATTATTATGGAATTCCATATTGCCTGAATCGTTCCTGATTGCTTTTCTTTATCTTGTTTTAAAATGTATTTTCCAGGTAAGTATTATTGCAATCACCTCTTTAACAAGTAAAACTAGAGGAAAATGAGAGAGTTAAAACAGAATCATTTCAAGTTTGGGAGACAAAAAAAAAGTGAGAATTTTTGAGAAGACTTATGACAAGAATTTGTACCTACTTATGGTATTACATATAGAAGCAAGGGATAAACTCAATCACCTATGAAGTCACCCTTGTCCTTTGAGTTTCTGATTTAATTTTAGAAAAGGATTACCATGTTTTTTTAAAATTTATAATAGCATGTTTAATTCAAGAAATAGATTTGAGTATGTTATAATTTTAAAATTGCATATGTAAAATTAAAGGAAGAAAAGATTTATTTTACTCATTTTGTTACCTCCAATTCCATAGCAATCCTTAGTTGTAAGTATTTAACAATACTTACTCAACAAATAGAGTTAGAACCTGGGATAATTTGGTTAATTTCTTTTCAGCTTTAAATTTTATATCTCTTGATATAAAATTAGTTTGTATACAATTGAGATAATAAGAAGCCATACAATTATATGCATGAACAAAAAAATGTGTAACCTGAAAACTTCAGTTCTTAACCATAGTCAAAACAAAATTTGCTTTTTCTTTCTATCCTGCTCTCTGAATACAAGTATACATGTTTTGTATATTCACCATTGACTTTTTCCTATACAACAAATTGTTTGAAGAGCCAATACTGATCAAATTCTCGGTCCCATAGATGACAGGTCTGGAAGTTGTAGGGAGAGGAACAATGGTGACAAGTCTTACACATTTATATTATGGTTGCATACTCAGAGAAGTGAAGATTTCCTCATTGCCTTGAAAGAACATGAAATTCTTGCTGCATTTGTAAGAGTTAAATTCAAGGAGTTTATATAGGTTGCAAGTATAGATCAAGTTTACATTTTTAGGAATCATGAAATCTGATATTTTTCTTACATAAATTTCTTCATAAGGCAAAACAGCTTTTATCTAGACTTTGGAGTTTTCTGAAACCATCTTTCATTTCCTGAAATGTGTTACTTGACTTCCAAGTGTCTTTTAAACTAACACAGTTTAGTTTTAACTTAATCTTGTTATCGAGTTCACCAACTGCTGTTTTTAGTTCTCAGTTATCAAAACTATTAGGGGAATAGGGGCATCTGGGTTTAATGAGGGGGTCTCATTACATGAGGAGTGGCTTCATACAGAATGTTATAAATTACTGATTTTTTTATTCAGAAAAATTTGCAAACTTACTATGCTGCAAAATATTCATCCTAATCATATACTTCCTTTGTCCAGCACAACAAATAATATTATATTATTCAAGCTTTCTCTTTCTTTTTTTGTAATGGAATAAGTGAAATTTGTTTTGAGGGTTCAACAAGGTAGTCATTACACAAAATCACAAAAGAACTATGATATCATCAGCCAGTGTCTTTAAGGATAATAATGAAACTTGCCCCTAAAACATTCAGCATTGGCTGATCAGCATACTGGGAATACAATTCAGCCACTTCACAGCTGTTGGGTTTCAGTAAGTCATTCCACCGCCAAACCCCACTTTTCACTCCTGTAACACAGAGATGTAAGTAAAACCTATGCATGCATAGCATTTGTGAGAAAACGAAATTAGACAGCTCATGCAATGTACTTCACTATAGCTCAGTGCTCACACCTGGTTAGAATTCAGTAAGTGGTAGTCATTCTTATTAGTATACATCAGTGTAAAGTACGGAAACATTAGAACGATAAAGTATTTCTAATCTAAATATACTACTGAAAGATAGTCCCATAAATTCCCAGCACATATTAAAAATCATCCCATAATATGACTCAGAATGGCCCTTCATCTGAAAAGGAAATCCATTCACCTGATTCTGTGGTTCCTTGGTTTCTGCCTGCCAAGAGTTTATGTTGTTGTTTCTTTATAGTTTCAGTAGTCAACACTGAACTAGAACAGAGTAACTGAAAGTTCCAGCTGTGAGGAATTGCCTCCCTGATTAAAAAGGTCACTGACTGCAAAAGGAGTTGTTAGATACTGTTTGCATAGTGCAAATCAAAAGGAGTTGGAAGGAAGTCCATAGGTTAATGAGAACACTAGGTAGCCTTATGTGAGGTGGAAAATGCACTTTCCTTCTCCATTCTCAATTTTCCATGAACTTTTATATAAAGAAGTGGCTCAGGCAGGCAAGAAGTCCCAAAAGCAGGCAACTCGGTAGAGAAAATCTTATCCTGGATTTTCTAAGGAGCTTCCATCACACTATTAAAATGAATGCTATTTCTTGGTGAGGCCAATTTAATGCATCATTGCTTCTAATTCTGTGCTTAACATACACTCCTTCGAACATTTAGCCTAGGATGTAAATAAATGTTAGCATTCACACATTCATACATCTAATTAATTTCCACCAGAAAATTCATTACAATATTATGCCACATGGACTTATCTTTATTAACTGTAATGGAGACCTTTAAAATGAAATGTTTCCTGGAATATCATGTGTTGGGGAGTAGTAACACAGCTGGCTAAAAAAAAAGCTGTAATAAAAAAATGCAAGACTGCCTTAAAAGAAAAGTTCTAGAAACTTCAAATGGATTTGTAATTCAAGTCTTACTTGCTTTGATTATAGGAAAAAATACAATACATTAATTTTATTTTATAGGCAATCTTTTAGAAAATCTCTTTTCTGATTCATCTAAGTCTCACAAACAGGTTTTAATTATTAGCCCTGTTCTGAGTATTTACTATGTCCTAATTAAAAAAAAAAAACTAGTGAAATTTTTCCTTTAATTTTTTTTCTTTTAGCTTTATAAAATGTTTCTTTAAACTACATTTTAGTGGTTATTATTCAGAAGACAAAAAGCTTGAAGAGAACCCAGAAATCACTTAGAATGCTAAAATACATATAATTCAAGATTTCTTTAAGTCTAAGCCATAATGTTCAGCTTGTACATCTCCTCTAGGTGGAATCTCTTACAAGGTTTTGATTAATTTGTGGATGTGAAGTATACAAAATGCAGAAAAAATTGTCAGATTGAATGTCATGGCCTAGCTGGGAGGAAAGAGGATGTTTTAAATGTAGGTTTCTTCTGAATATTGTAGAAGTTGTTCTGGACAAAATTCAATTCTAAATGAAATTTGTAGGCATTTTTACTGAATGTAATTTAAATCACGAGTCTTAAGTTGTTTATTTTTCTTAAGTCATGGTCATAGTGCTCTGTCAAAACTCACATTTTCTGCTACATCCAATTTAGAAAAATCTCAAGATTTTTTAAAGCATCATCTTTATGTCCTTCATTAAGCATCTATTCATAAAAATAGTCCTTTAGATTTATTTTGTGTTTTTTACATTAAAATATTTTCATATATTATATTTTAGTAAGTTCAATACAAAGTCAAGCATTGAGAAATAAGTTTATAAAAAAGAAACCAATGTCTTTTTCTGTCAGCATTTATGCATGAAGAAATAAAACATACCTTCTCCTAGGTAATTCTAAATCATATATAATCAAGGTAGACAGTGAGTGATAATCCTGTTTGCTCTGTAGAAATTGAAAATATTCTTCCCTGTTTGCTGGAAGCACATGAGGTCCCACATCCAGCACTGTCCTAGTACAGTATTGAGCAAATTATCTAATAGGCCTCACATATGCCAGAGTGGCTACTCCCAACTGGCAGATCAGTTGACACAAGGATTAACTATCACATTACATATGCCTATGATAGGCACTTAAATATATTTGTGTTCATATATTCATTTCACAAATCTTAATGGCACACAAGTGTTTCCTGCGAAAATGAGATTTGAGCAGAGATCTGGAGAGCGGGTAGGAGTATCAAGTGAGGGCGGTGTGAGGCAGTGTTTCCAACAGAGGGAAAGCAGGTACGGAAACCCACAGCGGGGGGACCACAGCTCCGCTCAGACCCTGAAGGAGGGTCGATGGGACTGGATGAAGGATATGCTGGCCAGAGGACAGCAGATGAGCCTTTACCACCAAGGCAGTAAGTAACATAGGCCCATGGTGCCATAAAGAAGCTTAGTCTCTATGCAGTGACAAATCTAAAGTTACAGAAGGACTTTAAGCTGAGCAAAGGTATTTTAAAGAATCTTTATTATGAGTTACAGCCTTTCCTAAGTCACCAAGAAAGAAGTTCGAATTCATAAAAGCATATGAGCAGAGCTCTTATTTGTTGTTGATTTTTCCTTTTTACAAATTTTACATTTTTTAAATAAAATAACATACATATAATTCCCAGAACAATACCTGGCCCTCAGCAGGGACCTTTTCTTGAACAACTCATATTTACCTGGGCTTCTTAGAATTACCTCCTCAAGTTCAACTGCCAACTCAAATTGTCTTGGAAAATGTAGCAACTTTCCAATGACAAGGATCACCAAATTTTCTGCTTAAGTTAGAAGTTTATTACAAAGACTGGGGAGTCAAAAGATGGTTTCAGTTGCTTTATTCAATGGCAAAAATAGTCTGTGTTCAATGTGTGGAAAGTCAATACATTATGATCTTTTTACTTCACAAGTAATTTAGCTTTCCAATATGTTTAGTAATACATTTCTTCTTGTCAATGTAAGAGAGCCCAATTCACATAATAATAGGTATTTTCAGAATTGAAAAAATGCGAATTGTAATTTACATAAAGCTTCACTGTAAAACAAGTTTACATATCCATTATTGACTTTAAACAGAATTTTGGAGACTATTTCTATTAGAGTAATAGCGGCAGTAACTTTTAAATGATACTTGAGGCTTTTTATGTAATGGACAAGGCCACAGCCAAGGGAGGGGAGGATATCTCCAAGACTTACCAGGATTTGAACTATATAGTAAGTGAAAAACTATCTGTCTCATGAAAAGACAACATTTTCAAAATCTGAAGTAAATTTTGTCCAACTCTCATGGTGATCTGAGTACATCAAAGGCTGCCAAATTGCAGTTAGATGGATCATCTTGACAAAGTTGTCGGCAGTCTCAGCATCATCACTTGCAACTTGTTAGAAACTGTGTTATAAGCCTTCTAGGTTCTCAAGTTTGAGAACCACTGGTCTAGGAGAAATAGGGCCCTTCAGAAATCATATCATCAGCCAGGGGAGTTCTACATGACTGCATTAGATTTTAATGCTAAAAATATGAGGGAAAGGATATGGCCTAGAGCCTATTCTGTTCCTCCTGACTAATCTCTTCTCTAAACAGTCAACATACCTCAAGAAAATCTGGTCCCTTGTTAGCGTAAACCAATTATGACTATCCCAATTCCCTAACCAGGGATACTGTTCAAGGATATTGTAGGGCTGAAACAATTTGGATAAATGAGAGATATAAAAGATTGTTCAGCCTTTTGGGCAAGAAATTGCATTATTCTTAAGAATCAAAGGAGACTATTTCTTTCTTCCACCACATGTAAACATGCTGCCTGTGTGAGCATTAGGAAAACCAGCCAGAAATGGAGTGGGCTTATCATGGGTTGTGTAGAATAAGGAGTCAAAAAGGACTTCAGCTCTTGATGATGTTGCTGGGCCATTGGATCTGCCTACCATGAAGCCCACCCTGTATCTGGAATTTCTTTTTTTTTTTTTTTTTTTTTTTTGCTGTTATATCTTAGGGGTTAATTTTTTTTTTTTAATTCATTTTTATTGTTAGACTTATTGGGGTGACATCTGTTAGCAAGGATTACATAGGTTTCAGGCATACAATTCCACAGTGCATTGTCAACTTGATGCATAATAAGTTCACCACCTAATGTGACCCCTCTTTCCATCCCCTTATATTTAGCTTCCCCCCTCCTCTCCCACCCCCTCCCCTTT